>JBAHVQ010000534.1:598275-613763 GCA_036872915.1 Nanipora kamurai | reverse complement strand
GGGTTCGATTTCCGTCTAGGGCTCAGAAATCGTTTTTCTGAGTAAACGAGCTTGACGAACGTCCTCTGTTGTTCTGACAATTTACTTTATACCTCAATACATCAATTGATTTCCCTATATAGCAACACCTCGAAATAGATTGACACGTATATAAACGAGACCTACGATTTAAAAATAAATAGATAAATTAATAAATAAATTAATTTAAAATAAATAAATTAATTAAATTAATTAATAAATAAATTAATTAAAAATAAATTTAGAAATAGATTGACACGTATATAAACGAGACCTACGATTTAAAACTACCTTATTGGACGGGATGAATCTGTTACGCACAAGAAACCAGTACAATTCATAAAATACTCGCGTCTTCAAAACTTCAGTCAAAAAATTTTGCACGTAATCTTTAGCTTCCATTAAGTTTCTCGTTTGTGTAGAAGATTCTTCTGGCGCTGGTTTAAAACTGGAGAGAAGATCTATCAAAAACATACAACAAATTCACCATTTCCTCCCGTAAACCCAACTCAGCCTGACTCAATCAAGGTGTTGGTCAATATTATATGGTTATGATGTCATCCACCTTTGGCAAATAAAATCTTCTGGTATTTGTCAGATTAAAATAATAGTAAGCTAATCCTAACAGAAAGGAGCTAATGAAAACTTGGAATAGGTCTGCCCTGAAATCAATCCAAAATCGATCTCAAAATGATTTGACTTTTGTACTCTAGAGTGAACGTGCCTAAAGACTAGCCACCGCTTTTCTTACCAGTAAAAGCTCGAAATGTTGGCTTGCGTCTCATCAACTCCCATCTGACATAGTGAATGAAGGGTCTGCTAGCTTTGTCTTGATTAGGAAATTGTGATACATTCATCTGAGGCAGAATATCGAATTCGAGGCCTCGATGAAGTCTGTTAACATCAACATTCCATAATCGTTGGCATATTGTATCTTTGTCGCTGGAGAATGCTCTCATGCCATGGCGCCAGTACCAGTAGTAACTAAAACAGAAAACTTCGAGGTTATTCGACTGACTTCACAACTCTTTTTCTTTGAGTATATACATAAATAAATAAATAAATAAATAAATAAATAAATAAATAAATAAACAAACAAACAAACAAATAAACGTATAAATAAATAATTAATCAAATCAAAAATAAATAAATAAACAAACGAACAACTAAATAAACGAGCAAACAAATAAACAAATAAACAAGTAAATGAATAAACGAATAAACGAATAAACGAAGAAATGAATAAACGAGTAAACGAATAAACAAATGAACAAATGAACGAATAAACGAATAAACAAATAAATGAATGAATGAATATTTATTCATATAAACAATGAATAAATTGTGGATAGGAGTAAGAATACGATTGTATGAAAGCTGCATGCTCCAAGACTTGAACACATCTTGCTTAGTTCTGGTAGGAATTGGTTTCTTCAAGAATATATTGGAAACAAGTCTGAAAATTGTTCGATAGAACATGTGAGTCGATACGTTCCAGGGAGCGTATACTCAGTCCCCGCCCAGGACCATTATATTCAAAACCATGCTTTGCTCTTTACAAAGATCTGCTTTCTGAGTGACACAAAATTGGGCGTTCACAAAAATGTCAGTAAGGTTTTTTTGCTAACTTGAAAATCGAGAGTATCAAAGAAACCAAGTTCAATCTCCTTTAAACAAATCTTGTATAAGTGCAAATCAATTTATCGTTTCTTAAATAGGGAAAAAATAAAAAATAGGGAAAACAAAGGGATCGAATATATGGTGTAAATGATGTGTGCAAATGGATCATTAATATTAAAATCCAGTTTTCAGCATAGTTGAACACTTGCATACGTCATTGTACATTCTAACCAAGTAAAATCCTTGTTAACCCTTTCGTGACGTAGGAGTTTTCCCTTGACGAGTACAATCATTTGACGTTAGCCAGATTAAAATACACTGGGGTCAGCTAGAGTAAAATACTAGAGTTTCCAGAGGTCGCTGAGGATCACTACGGTCAGGAAGGAGTTAAAATTTCACCAAAAGTTGAGCTACATTCAAATTGTATACGTCCATTGACGCTGAATGGATGACCATTCTCGCTGTGCCATCTTTCATTCAAATAGCTGTTAACAGAGGGGGATTTCAAACTCATCAAGGTCCGAGGAGATTGAAAAAATTATTCAAGAGCGATTGTTAAACTTCTTGTCACGGTTCGTTGTGTTACACTTTGGGTAGCAACTAGATTGAGATTTAGATTCGAGCCAGAATTCGAACGAGAAGGGGGTCAACATAACAAAAGTTTCCATCGTGCACCGATGACGGATATTTCGGGGGAGTCAGACTGGATAGAGTTAAGGAATTGGCGCATCGTAGTTAAGTCTGTAGTCTATCTCACACATGGGGCTAGAATTAATGTTGTACTCTTGTCACACACTGAAACATTTTTTGTTTGAAAACAAGCGAACTTCCCTCATGCTTTTAATCTCAGAGTGACAATTTTTGAGTCCTAGACGGGAGTCGAATCCGTAACCTTCCGATGACCGGTGAGACTCTCCAACGGCCTTTGAGCTGGTTCGTCATATCCGACATACTCCATGCTCCCTCATGAACACGATTTGTGTTCAGCATTCAATGATTACCGTTATCGTTTATCAGATGGCATCCTCCCAATAGGATGAATCGCTAAAACCAGTTTGGGTCACCAGGCTTTCGATTGTTTGGGTTTCTGCCCTCACGGCTGGTCGTGTTGCCTGTTGCTCCCCTTAACAACAATCCCAGCAAGGATACAGATGGTAAAGATGCTTTTAGGTTATTTTATCTGTACTGCGAGTGTTCTACTGAAGTCTTACGTTATTTCGTTTTCTTTTAACACGAGTAAGTCAGACGTGCGCATGCTTTTTGCCACCTTAAACTCGGCAAAAAAGGTTTCCGAGTTTCTGGCGGAAATCAAACCCGAAACCTTCTGGTCACCAGTAAGCTGTTTGATTTATCTATTGAACTACAAGTCCGTGTTGATCAATGGGTAGAACATTTCACCAGGGATTAGAAGGTTACGGGTTTGATTCTCGTTAGGGACTCAGAAAACTTTTCTCAGCCCAAGCAGGCTGGGCTTAACTTGTCAGAAGCATGCGCACATCTGACTTACCAACACCACGATGCAACAGCACGAGTATTTTCCAACAATAATTTAACACGAGAATTCAGCGACAAGATTGAATTGCTTTAAAGTTCGCCTTCTTCAAGTTACTGTAGCAATATTACTAATGATATTTACGCAAGAAGACTTACACGCAAATAATTATGTATTTCGAACCAAACTGAGTAGTCTGTCTTTTGAAATTCTGACAAATCTCCTCAAGAATAATGGGGCATTTCTGGACTTTTAATATGCAAATCCAGTAGTCTTTGCGGCAAGATCAGTGAGGGTGGAAAAAAAGCGAGAGGATCAGATCCCGCACCCGTATCTTATACCTGGTATTCATTCAGTCGAGGCATGAATGATGATCTGTCAGCCCTGTCCAAAGTCTCCCAATAACACGTACAGTATGGTCATAATGTTGAAAATTGAAATTTGCTTTTGCCCAGATCTCCTGGAAGTGTTTTGCGTGGACATGCAGTACAGCGCTTCAGTACATCGATAGACTTAACTAAAAATTCTATGGCACATCTGCCGTATCAAAATCGTCTGTTACAATAAATGTAATTAACAAGACCTTTATTTACTTAACATCACTTACAACCAGTTCCCCCAGCTCCATCCTCGGCTTAATCCCCAGTTTCTTTTCTCTCTTGGTCTACATTCAACCGTAAATAGGACAAAGAGCAAGAAAAGGAGAAATGGTTTCAAAATGCTTGCCATTCTTGCGCTTTCAAGCTTTGTTTTGTTTTAGTGCACTCTACGATTATTAATTAAGATTATATCGTAAGCAGATGGCCTTTGTCAATCAACAAGTACATGTCTAAACCATTAGGAAGCTGATAGCTTTTAAAGACAGATGCCAACTTTGCAACTCAAAGAGACGTTACATTAACTACATACGATACACGATGCAATGGCTAGCTGTTTTATTGATGCCATATAAAAACAGACCTTATGCTGCGGCTATATATCAATTCACATCAACCAGTTTTGACTTAACAAGTAATGTTTATTTTTGCGCAGGCGGAGGGAGGTAGTCACATTGATCTGATTGGTTGCAATTTGCTTAGTTTTTATCTGGGGCACGGGGTATAATATCGACTGGACTATATTTTTGGAAATAATTCTTGGACAAGGACTGCGGAGCAATTTTAGGATTGGGGAGGCTAAAAGCTTTTTTCTAGGTGGCTGAAGAGTAAAAATGAGCCAAGACTCTCTGAAAATAGCATTCAGTAAGAATTATTGGGGGGAGTTAAAGCCGCGTAGCCCCCGGCTCCGCGGTCCATGTTTGGACCAGCCTTGCACTCTCCTTTTTTCGGTCAATTTCTATAAAATTTCATGTTTTAAATTGAATTACAACGTTATATCCATGAAACCACAAATTTATTCATTCAAAGCTCGAGACGGTAATTTTGTAATTTATCTGCAAGTGTTGTTTATACTGTATAAACAAAACTGAAAGGTTGATTGAGATTGTTGTATACATAAGGTTATATATATAGGAATAATGTATACAGTGTATGTATTATGCGGTTGTGGTATTTTCTTATTTGTGGTGGATGGTTTGTTTTTCGACGGTAATATTAATAACTATTCTTGAAAAAATCTCTTTCGTACTCCGTCAAAAGTGACACGGTGTAGTTCCAAACTTTCCAAACAGTGCCGAACAAAGAATGTACATATTGAGGGTATGCACGCTCTGAACAAATGCTAGTGACAGGGAGAGCTGTTTTGGTCCGAAGAGCGGTTAGATGGATGCCAATAGAGGATGATAAGTTAGAGCGTCAGAGAACATAGTTTTTTAAATTTCGTGGAGTCTTGAAGAATGTCCAATGTCCACGAAATTTAAAAAACTTGACAGTGATTCTGTTAAAACCACTATTCAACGTGAAAATCAAGTCAAGACCTTTCTACGACTGCTAAGAAAAGAGAACGTTATTGATGATGAACTTTATAACAAACTAAGACCAACTGGCTCTCGTCCAGGTCTATTATATGGACTTCCGAAAGTTCACAAATGTAACGTACCGCTTAGACCTATACTTTCCTCCATTAATTCACATTCTTGCAACATTGCTAAATTTTTAGTTTCCCTTCTTCGTCCTATTTCTCATAACCAGTACACCATTAACGATTCATTTTCTTTTATTCAAGAACTACATTCCACCGATTATGACACTGATCGTGTTTTTATGGCCAGCTTTGACATAACTTCTCTCTTTACTAACATTCCTCTTGACGAAACCATTGACATCACTATCCAACGACTTTTCAACACCAGTACGCTTTTCCATAACTTCTCTATTTGTGATTTTCGCAAACTTCTCAATCTTGCGGTTAGAAACTGTCATTTTTTGTTTAATGGCAACACGTACGAGCAAGTTGATGGTGTGGCCATGGGTTCGCCTCTTGGGCCCTTATTTGCTAACATTTTCCTCTGCAACCATGAGTCTGTCTGGTTAAACAACTGCCCTCCGGAATTTAAGCCTCTTTTCTATCGTCGTTACGTTGATGACTGTTTTATCTTGTTCCGCTCTCCTGATCATGTCTTGCCGTTTCTCAATTACCTAAACTCTCAACATCCTAATATCAATTTTACTCATCAATCAGAAAACAATTATTGTCTCCCTTTCCTTGATATCCTTATCAAGCGTTCATCTGGCACCTTTTCCACTTCTGAATACCGTAAACCCACGTTTACTGGTCTCCTTACTAATTTTAATTCTTTTATTCCCTTTACATACAAAAAGGGATTGATATTCTCTCTCCTTAATCGATGTTTCCGTATATGTTCTGCATACTCGGTTTTTCTCTCTGAGCTTGAAAAGCTCAAACAAATTTTTATGAATAATGGTTTTCCGACAAGACTCATCGACTGTTGTTTTAATTCTTTTTTAGACAGAACCTTTTCGTCTCCCATCAAGCCATCTACTGTTCCTAAGCGCCTCATTTTTCTTTTCACTACCTTATACTGGCTCGCATTTTCTACAAGTTTGAACTCAATTAAGAAAACTCTTCTCGTCTTCCTTTCCTCACATCTCTCTTCGCTTCGTCGCCCAACCCACGCTACGGTTTTCAAACCTTTTTTCCTTTAAGGACCGTATTCCCAGCGGTCTGAGATCGCACGTAGTTTATAAATTTACGTGTCAAGGCTGCGGAGCCTTGTATGTCGGTGAAGCCTGCCGGCACCTCCACACGCGCGTCTCAGACCACATGGGAATCTCGGCCCTTACTGGCAAAATACGAAAAAATCCTCCTCCCACTGCCATTCTATCACACCAGTTAGCTACTGGACACCCTATATCCCCCAACGACTTTAAGATCATTTCCTCTTGGTCCTTTGAATCCGAATTACTTTTACGTGAAAGCCTACTTATCGCTAAACTCAAACCATCTTTAAATAACAACATTAGTTCGGCACCACTCCTTTTATTTTGATCTATCTTCTACGTCTCTATTATTCTTTTTTACGTGTTAATTATCATTGCTTTGCTCCACTGTAACCTTTATTTTTATCCTTACTTTCTATTGGTTAACGCCTGTGATTGATATGCATTGTCGCTATATATCGTCGTACTCTGATTCTTTGTTATTCTACCTCTGAAGATGCTGCATGTGGCAACGAAACGTTAGAAATTAATAAATATTGTATATATTTCCTGTTGTTTTTTATCATGCCTTTCCTCCGTATTTTATGCTGGGCTTTTATATTTGTCACAAGACTACGTTTCCCGCCTGGTCAATCTATTGCTAACACGCACCGTAGCTCACCATCTGAGTCGTGGTAGCTCAATGGTTAGAGCGTCTCACCGGTCACCAGAAGGTTACGGGTTCGATTCCCGTCTAGGGCTCAGAAATCGTTTTTCTGAGATAACTAGTAGTCCAATATCTAATGGTGTGGGAGAACAATAATTTCTTAAATTTCTTAAAATTTCTCTAACGCAACACACGAAAACAGCACTAGTGTAACTTCCAACAGTTTGAAACCTTTTCTCCAGATCTGCTGAAAACGCTTCCAGCCCCTACAATAAAAATTCTGGATTAATTGCTCGTGGAAGCTTTATAAATTTTTGGAGAAATTGAAAAGACGATATTTTGAAAAGACGATATTTTGAAAAGACAATTGAAAAGACCAATCAGAGTGTCACTTTCCGAACACACAAAGCCTCTGCGAGCCACCTTGGGTACTTAGATCAATCACTAATACGTTACACCAAATGTCAGAGAAAAATGTCCTACCCACTGGATTCTCTGGTTACTGACCGCCCGGATTTCTTAATTTCTTTCGGACCCTTCAAGGCCCCTCTCCACCTTACGCTCGGAAGTCAAACGTACACAAAAAATAGAATACGTTAATGTACTTCAAATTGTCACAAAATTATTAGAAATGGACTAATTATAACTAAATGATAAGTAAAAGCCTACTGACATAATCGTAATGGGGTAGATAGGTAGTTGGTAAATATTAGTTGTAAAATTTGTTGGTGGTAGAAGTCCATGCACTATAAATAACCCATTTAATGCCCATGAAGTCATGATCACCAAAAGGTTATAAATATCTTTAAGAACACATTTATGCGACGCAGAAGACATTTAGTTAGATCCATAAAGGCTAATGAAAGGGTGTTTGAGTTTATTTTTAAATAAATATTTACTAGGAGTCTTACAAGAAAACAAACTATAAGCAAAAGGACGACTTGTGAATCAACATTGACATCTTACGTTTCAAACGGTAAAACGTAAAATTATACAATTTTTAAAATTTAGAGCTCGAAAAAGCTAAAGTTCGCAACGAAAAGTTGAAATATTTTGCAAAACATGCGCCACTAAATCGCAGATAATACCAAATTTAAACCTAATCAAGCAGTCACTGCAAAATTTAAAATCAGCAGCTGATTAATTATTCTTGATGACGGACTGCGTATAGAAAAATAGTTTGAAGTAGGACATGGAATGTATTTTTGTCAACGCAGAGGCTTCTCTTTGCGTTTTCATGTCATTTCTATCAGTTTTCATGCAACCTTCGGTAAATTGGTTCAATTCCTTTCTTAGTATTAAAAAACAAACCTACGCAATCTTACTTTTTCGTAGAGTGACGGCAGTCCAGCAAGTTCTTCGCTGCCACAAGGTACCTCTAGGGTGGTGGTATGATTTTGGTTTCGTCCTTCCAGTATAACCGACGCTGTTGGAGGTTCAAGAGCGGACTTTACCACATCTTTTGTAACATATGGTCCAGTGCGGTTAGTGGGAGCATCATCCAGGAAGAACGTCTTGAAAATTAATGCCACATAAAAAAATCAGAAATGGCCCCACAATGTTCTGTTTAGACCTGATTAAACTAGCCTGTATGGAAGCCAGACGTTTCTCCCAGAATTTTCACTTTTCATTCAGAGAAAGGTGAAAAATCCGGCAGGAAAGTCGGTCTACGACGCAGACAAAATTAAACCAGCAAAAAATACTAGAAAAATTACTTAACTGACCAATGAAATCATCATTCCTGGAGCAGAATCAAAAACTATAGGGTGCCTCCTTAAAAACTGATTCGTTTGATATGTACAGTAATACAATCAAAAGGAACGTTTCATCAGTTATTCAAATTTCTCAAAGTTGGTTAGATTACTACAATCATTGACAAAAATAGTTGGCACGACAGTGTAAAGTTGTTTTCAAATATTACATTGCTAGGAATCGGACTTTTCGTATCCCCCTTCCCCCGTTTCAATGTTGTTTGCTATATGACAATAAAGTTACAATGTATAGTACTATCTGTAAACACGTCATTTAGGTGGCACACAACATAGAAAGAGGGGAGAGGGGGAAGAGACGAGTAGTGGGGTGCGGAACTGGTTAACATGCACGTTCGTGCCAACAATTTTGTCAAAGATTGTCTGAAAATGTCGAAGGTACTAAAACGATATATCTCTCGAGTGACACAAGAAATACGTGTAAAATTAATATACCTCAAATTAAATCAAAAACATGTTGTTGTATGTTTTCAAAAAATGACATATTAATTACATGACGTCACTATTACATTATGTTATACAACTAAACTTTGGGAAATGGTTTTCAAGGTACGATTGAGCGAAAAACAACGCGCTTTAGCTGTGTTCCTGTGGCAGGAAAAGAAATATTCATATCAACAAATCGCTTTAAGAATCAAAATGTCAAAATCAAATGCTTTGCGAGTTCTTCAAGAAGATTTACGTAAACAACCGAAACAACAAAACAAAAAGGCTGTAAACGGGGACTACAAACAACGACAAAAGTACGCAAGTATGATGTTGAAACGGCGGAAAGATTTTTGGACAAAGGATGTCGCCTTTTATCTGGATGGTGTTTCATTTGTTTTCAGAAATAATCCATTGAGTGACGCGTCAAAACCTAAGACTAGAATCTGGAGGAAAAGTGAGGGGTTGGAAATAACAACTAAGAGAAGTAAGGATCTGCCTGTGGGGAAACGACTTCATCTTATGGTAGCCATAGCTCACGGGAAAGGCGTAATTCTCGCAGAGCAATATGAAAAAATGAACGGGAATTACTTTGCACGATTTGCAACACGAAACTTCCGGATCCTTTCTGAAGTAGCTGAAAAGGGGAAGGGGACCCGAAAATATTTGTCATGGATAATGATCCATCTTAAACATCTGGAAAAGCACGAGGTGCCATGGCAAGGATAGGCGCTTCAATGGAGAAAATTCCACCAAGATCACCCGATCTTAACCCAATTGAAAATGTTTCATGTGATGAGAAAAAGAATAGAAGATGGAGTCAAGGAACGTAACATCACGCATCAGACATGAGACGAGTGTGTGGATGCAGTGAAGCATAACGTTTGGTCAATACCCAAAGACTATATAGACAAAACCATATCAAGCATGCCAAACGACTAAAAGAAATATGCGAACGAAAGGGACGGAGAACAAAATATTGACAACGACGCACACTACATGTAACTTCCATGATATTTAAAACCCAGTGACTACATTAACCAAATATATTTCTTCTGCAAAGATTGTTGTTGTCACTAGAAACTTCTGAAAATTATATTACATTGGATTACATTATACGATAGAGATTACAGGCAATAACATATACGGAAATTAGACAGGGAGTTCCTTAGTTTACGTTCAAAGAACATTCGCCGTAATACTTAAGCAAACCCAGCTAACAAAACACCAGAGCGCATGGCGCTATCAACAACCCAATACTTTTTTCAACTTACTGACAGACATGGCCATGCGGTAAAGTTAGGTACTAACATCTCATTAAAAACTAGTGAACACGCCCCACTATCGCGTGAAACTTCTACCTTTAAATGTTAATACAAGCAATGTGATTTTATAATAATACACTTCACCATAGGCAGGAATTATCTTTTACACACTTTACCTTCAAATACCATAAGTATAGACTAATGAAGTCATTTGTAAATTTCCGGACGGTAAAGTGTGGCAAAACAAAGTGCTTTTGTGGTAAAAAGTGTGATAATGCCGTTTCGCCCATGGTATAGTGTCCAGAAACACTACTAGTAAGGAGCAGACGAGCAAAACATGCTGCGCACGCCTTCCTTCTGCTGACTCTGCGGAATTGGACTTTTGAAATGAAACCCGTTCCACCGTACCGACATCATTTCAGTTTCTCGCTCGTCAATGCAACCGTTGTTGACAAAAGCTAAATTCTGTCTGCTGGTGCAAAATATCGGTTAATCGCGATTGTATACGGTGTCTTGAGCGAAGTGTGATTTAGGTGCAGGCAAATAAACCAACTGTCCCTCCAACATAAGTAAGATGCCATGCAATAATATGTGGGAACCATCTAAAGTCGTTCAAAAAAATAACTTCAGCTTTATCTGATCCAACCCAGGGGAAGCTTGTGGATGTCTGATTTGTAAATGTTTCATAAATCTTGTTGATTGGGTTTAATAAAAATTTTTTGCCACAGTTCGCAGGACCTGTCAACATTGTGTTCCGATCTTTGCCCCTGCCTCTCTCAAGTAATATTTTCGCAGAGTTCGCGAATGTTTCTCGGCTAATGTCGTTGTTGTTGAGTATTTCCATTGCGCAGGTTTTCTACTCGTTATGTACTTCACAAATGCACTCCACTTCATACGCCATTTGCAGGAGTTCAATCCGCGATTTCTTACTGCGATCTGCCTTGGCTTCTGCTGTTGACATTTCCCACGCTGTAGTAATAAGTTCATTAACGACCTCTACGCCGCGATTCACGATGAACTCAGCTACATCAGTTTTCCCCTCACTCTTCTGAACATTAGCAAAAGCCAGGAGTTCTGTTCTACCACGAAGATTCTTCGACACAATAATTTCCGACACTTCAAACGCACTTCCGCTTCTTCCTTCTCTTCGTGGGTTGTTTTGACCGGACACGTTCCTGTCCCTCTTCATCCTTCTCATTTTCGCGCAAATCGTCAACTTTTACGCGTCTACGTCGTTTCGCTTGTCATGCCTCATGAGCATTCATTGCAGACGGGACTTCTGTAACACTTAAATCCGGATGGTTGTCGCTTTGCTCGAAATAGCCATCCTCTTTTGTGACATATTTCCAAGCCGTATAATAATTGGCGTAGACTGTTGAAAAATGCACGGAAATATCATGGTTGTCTCTTAAGAAATTCTTCGAACACTGCCCAGCGTTGAGTACGTTGACACATATGTGGTAATGAATCCCTGATTTCTTATGCTTTTCTTGAGAGCAACACCACTGCTTAACTGTGGCACGTCGCTGTGAAAACGATTGAACAACGGCTTTGGTAAACGATGCTCTGGTTGGAAATTTCAATGTGTCTGCTTGGCAATATGTAACCAGGTATACCAGACGAATTTCCGCGGGCTTTGGAAGTAACATGAAATAAAGGCAGAACTTCCGTTATCCTTCCAAGTACGAGATACTTTTACTGTCATAATACAAACTCTATTGTTATTGATTTCACAGCTTTCTGATAAATTTAAATTCAGACATTAAGTGAATAACTTTACGTTAAAATGTTGCCATGTCTACTCTATTATTACAGAATTACGCAATGATAATCATCCTTCATTCTACAAATAATAACAATGTCATGAAATGTCTGTCTATATTTCTTAAAACTCTACAACGATTGTTTCTTGGCATTTTTACGAATTTGAAACTGCTCATGTCAATCTGTTGTTCATATTTTTTTAAATTTTATGTTTCATATGTTACTCAGGCTATCATTTCATATCAGGCTTTCATATGTTATTCAGGTTATCAGGCTAAGCTATCACCGAGTTTTCAACAAGCTTCTCGATGTTTTGGTATTCGACGAAACAGTCCATTTCGTGCTTGATCTAGCACATTTTAAAATGATCGCAAACACAAATAAAATAAAATTTGCGCGTCTTTTTCTACGATACACATACATTCTGCATTTACTTTGTATCTATGCATTAATCCTGTACCGGCCTGAAATGCTCTCGCACCTTTCAAAACACAACAATGCAATTCCAGCGATGGAAGATTACTTTACTTGTACCCTGGATTAGAAAACAATACTGGAGGATAGATAGGATTTCTACAGTCTGATGACGCTTGGATTGAACGAGAAATGGACATCGCAGGTATGTCATCTACGTATATCTCCGTTAAATTTTTGCCTGCTGTGCCCGGCGTCGAGGTATTGATGACGGTGAAAAACTTGAACCGACTTTAACTTTTTTTACGTCGGCGCCACCTCGATGCCGGCAGCTGGTGACAACAATTTTTTAGAAACCTGTATCAGCGACATGCCACCGATGATCACGAAATACCTTTAATGTGTCTTTTACAGCCGCCTGTCCTTCTGGTCCAACTATAAGCTGTTGAGGATACAGTCTATTTAGTAGAAGTTGGGTGGAACAAAACGGTAACCGATTCTGTTCACAAAAAAAGGGGGAAAAAAGAACAGTCTTAATATCATAGTGTGGCAAGATAATTGAAGGGAAAATGATCAAACTTGGATTATATGAGTTGGTTTTGATTATGATTCTCGACATCTAAACGTTTCTTGAGTGGGCGAGAATAAGCACGAAAATGGACAATTGCTATGTAGGAGTAAAAATAAACCAAAATATTAGGAGGAAATTTCAAGCATGTTTTCGTACTTATGCTCCAGAAAAATTCTTAGATTTCCTATTACCTAAATTTAACTGTCTTCCCGGTTACTAAAAGGGAGATTACATGCAACATACATTTCAACATGAGACCACGAACAAATCTCAAAAACTTGTACTGCGACTGCATTGAAGTCTGGATAGAGACTTCAAAATTTCAGTGCGGGTTGAAGATCTCCAGGTATACAGCTTCTAAGATAGTTTCTTTATTGTTAAACTTACCATAATTGTGACAATATATTTTAAATTTTCAATTGGGAAATCCGGCATACCCAAGGACATTAACTCGGATGACTGAAGGGTGTAAGCAAAACTAACAAGATTGGCTAACCTGTAAAGAAGATACAGAAAACCAAGACAAACCTTTTCGGAAGGGTAATTTTAAGTTTCTTTCCCAGGTACAATAAATGGTAAGTAAGATTTTTGCTGCCATTTGAACTGCGGTTTTGCCGCAATTCCTATTGCCAACTTGACTGCGATTATAAACCGCTTTTCTAAGCAGCCAGCGATTCATTGCGAATTTGGCTATTGTTGTCACCGTTGTCGCAATTCGAGTTGCAATTTTTGCAATGATTTTATAGGCGATCTCATCAACCAAGCGAAAATCTGCTGACCCCGTTTTCTAAGTTTTACCCGTTTCAACTCGTTTGGTCGTTTTTTCCGGTAAACAGATGGTAGCCAGGCAGGTCAGACTTCACCAGTGAATCGCAAGAGAAATTCTAATTTCGAAAAGTTGCCGTAAGTTGGCGGTAGTCTACACGAGCAATTTTAGGTCGCAGTGAAAATACGCGATAAAAATCGTCACAAAATCTCTGAACATGAAAACAATTCGTAATACATTGGGAGTTAAAACGAACTGCTCAAGCTCTATTTTTTGTGGTAGCAAACGATTACTATGTTTTATGGCTTGCATAAATTGCTTTTTCTAGCTCTTACCCCAAAACAATCAACTACAGAAAATTGCAAGGCATTTTCTGCAATTTAGGAAGGAGATTTAGTCGCCTTATACAGTGACTAAATGTCTATACCTCCATCACCAGAAACGCTGGACTTTGCGCGCTAACGAAAATGAAGTCAGACCTTAATGCTAATCACAAGAAGGTCCGCTTAGAGTTTGTACTGGGCCACAAAGATGGGATAGCTGAATGGAGGTTGAAAGTCAATGAGTCACTGATATTCTATGTAGGAGTGATGGGCGAGTATACATCAGAAGGATGGAAGAAGAAGAATTTAAGGAAAATTGTGTCCAATCAGCTGAGAAACGTGGTGGGATCGTCGTCTGGATGCGGGATGCATTGCCGTACTGAGGTGCTGATTTTTCTTCTAAAGAGGGAAACGTTGGATTGAAGGCCGAATGGGGAAGGATACATCAATATCCTCAAAAATACGTCACTCCAACTACTCACGTGCAGGCAATCCTCATAATCTGGGTATTCCACAGGGATAACTAAAGCATGCCAAACCTCCGGGCAAGTCAGGGGATGGTTTAAGGAGAAAACTACCGTTCTTGATTGGCTGGCATGATCATCCGACCTCAACTCAATTGAGAGAATCTATGGGACCAGATAAAGACTATGGTGCAAGAGCAAAATCCAGCAAATCTCAAAGAATTGTGGACTGCTGTATATACAGCTCGGGAAGGATTTCCATTAGAAAGGCTGATTAGTGGTTTAATAGGAAGCATTTCTCGTAGGTGTGAAGCTGTCATCAAGCCCAGAGGAGGGCCCACTAAGTATACACATTTTCTTGATAGTTTCCCTTATTTTTTGTGTTCTGTTATGATTTTAGTTTATTGTTACCATCTGCAGCACAAGTGAAAAATTCTTTTTGACGGCCAGTGAATAACAACATTGTACTTGGTTGGAGGGCTTGGCGTATAACTTTCACTAGTGGTCAACCTTCGTTTTCTCATCTAGATTTCATAATGTTTGATTCTAGAACAACTCTACCATGGTAAATAGTCTTTTTTCGTAACCAGGTGAGGTATTAGTCATATTTTAAATGTAGTGCTACTCTAGTTTCGTGGCCAGCAAAAGGTACATGCAAGTTGCTTAAAAACTTTTCTAACTAAAAACAAAGTCACCGGATATTTCCCCTAGATTTAGGGGTCACCAAGTATCTCCCCGATAATTAAAACTAAATAGGGTCACTGGGTATCTCCCTTGAAATAAGGGTCACCAGATATCTCCCCAAGATTACTGCTAAGACAGAGTCACCGG
>JBAHVQ010000534.1:586535-598175 GCA_036872915.1 Nanipora kamurai | reverse complement strand
ATTGTAACGTTGATTTTTTTGTCCTCAAAACATAACTAGAAACTGCACGGGAAACAGCCGGCAAAAATTTTCACCTATGAAAAACAGCCTAGAAAATTTAACATATTTTCAGAGCCTTATTTCGAACCCTGCTACTACAATGAAATTAAAGGACAATGTTAGAGCAATAATAGAAGACTCTGTCAAAGGTTATCTGTTAACTTCTGTTAACGGCCTTGCTTTCCCTTTATTCTCACAACCTGGCTGAGTGAAAGCGTGAGATACAAAATGGGATGCTATACATGTATAAAGTATAAACAAGTGCAAAAAGTTGAAAGGTGGGTAGACTGCCGAATTTATCATAAAGGATTCTTTTTTTACATTTTGAGCCATGGCACTTTGCCAGAGAGTGAAACGAGAAAACGTGGCTGCTTGTAGGCGCACTGTGCTTACATATAGATAAAGGCACATGCACCTTTAAATGGGGTGTGCCTTTAAGTGGGGAATAGGGGAAACATAAAAAGGGTGTACATAAAAAAAGTAGTACGACATCTTTAACCTTAATGGAACTCGATTATTTGAAGCATGAAGATAAATTGTACACAAGTGAACCACCACAAACAGTATAACCAGGAGCAGCTTGTAGATAGTCAAAAGGTTTGGGAAACTGCCGAAACTTAAGTATGCTTAAACTGATGTTTTGGGCGAAGGCCCTTCATTGGTCGGTTTTAACTCCGACGAAGGGCCTTCACTCCAAATGTCAGTTGAAGCATTCTTAAGTTCCGGCAGTTTCCCAAACCTTTTGACTATGTACAAGCCGTTCAATACTGCCGATGCAGCACTCTAATTTATATAACCAGGAGCAGTTATGGTATTTTAAAAACTTGCCTCAAGAACAAGAACACTGGAATGTATGACTATGTGACAGTATCACACTTACTGGCAAGATGCTGAACAAAACATCATCACTAATGAGGCAATTAAAACACCTATTCTACAGTGAAGCATACTTGGATATGCATGGTCATTGTGTTGCTCATTCTCTAGAGAGGTGTTGACTTGTGCAATGAGGGTAACAGGAGATCTTGACTCAGAATGAGGAGGTTTATATACGGGAAGTAGTATAGGGTGTTCGGAAATGCCCCTTATCAAACACTTGAGTATATTTTCTTTAAAAGCCATGGATTTGGGAGCCCTGTTCTTAATTTATGTTGCATACAAACTTTATAAACTTTTGTTCCTTGATGTAAGCGATTAAATCACAGTCTTTAAAAATATTAAAGTAGTTTGTCTGAATTAATTTTGGGTGAGTATAAATTTTGATGTCACCACTTCAAGTGAATACAGGATGCAAATAATTGTTTCTGTTAAGTTTCAAACCATGAAGTCAGAAAGCTCCGTTCATGTATAAAGCATATCAATTTAAAGTAAATGTTTTCAACCTGGGAGAATCATTAGATGTTTATGGAAGTTCATCATCCAGGTTAGTGTAGTCTTGAGAAAGACTTTTGGTGGAAGTGACTGACATTTTGATGGCCTTAAGGGCAGTGAAGATGAACCATTGCTGAGACAATCAAAACATCAGTTACTTCCACCAACAGTCTTCTTCAAGACTACACTAACCTGGACAATCAACTTCCACAAACATCTAGCATATCAATTTATACCTAGCACCGTAAATTAAATCATAGCTTCTCTAAACTGGGGGGGCATTTTTGGGGACACTCTGATATTTAGAAATAGATTAATGGAAGGAGATAGTCGGCCACCTGAAATTTTGGACTGAAATGTACCTGCATATTGTTCTCACCATACATCTAAAGAGCAGAGTGGTACCAATATCAACCGTGGCATTGGATGGTAAAACCCTTGCAATACAACTGGGCACAGAACAGTGGCATAGTTTGGCATGCTAGCACCTGGGGGAAGAACATGTCAGGCACCTCTCAAACCTTTCACTAAATCAAAATGTTATTCTCTTACCTACAGATGATTTATAATCTATATTCCTGGTCTTTTCAATTAACAACCTAATAGCTAAGTAATTCATGTCCAATTACAGTAAATGTTTTCAGTATTTTTGCTTTCAGTTACCATTTTTTTTAATGGTAAATCCTATATTAAAAAAAAATTGCATGTTACATAGTATTCTTACATTTTCTTTGCCATATAACCAGTTTACAAGTCACACATCTACACAAGAATAATTGTTAGGTCAAGAGTGGAATATTGTGCCCGCTTCATGGCTGATTTTGGCACTACCCCCACCCTGCATTAGGGGGCACGTGCCCTCTTGGCCCTCCATCACTATGCCACTGGCTCAGATTAGGTACATACCATGCATTATTGCTGCGACATGTTATCATTGTTTGCTATTTAATGATTAACTATCCTACCAGGATTCGGTAATATCGTGAAGTAGGTTCATAAGGGTCAGTTGACCTCCACCCAACCCAGGAACGTACAGTACTTCACAGTATTTTCATTGAGCATTGGAAATTCTATACCCTTATCCATGTTAAATAAACTATTCTATTGCATTATATCATTGAGAAATTAAAGGGAGGGTGGACCACATGGTATATCGATATTCCTGCTGTGATATCGCGTGAATTACCCAACATATCCTAGCTAACCAGTGAAAGTGAGTCAACTCAACTGTAATACACAGGATTAGTACCTCTTCTACGGTCACGAAATAATTTCACTTCTTTGCATCATGAGATTACATTATATTCTTCGAACCTACCCGACGTTGATCGTAAGATATCTACTCTTGGGCTTGGAGGCAAAAAGGGGCCAAGTTGGTAAAATACACGCCATTTGGTCGTCCCAGGTGACTTGTACATTAATCGATTCATCCAGCCCCGATTTGGATAAGTTTTGAAAAGCTATATACATGTGTAAATATAAATCAGCATCGTATCGGTCTCAATTATCTGTAATCCTAAGTAAAATATAAGGCAAATAATGATCTCGTTCCTTAGTCAAAAAGTTAAATTCGCTTAGCCGTGACCGTCTCCACCAGCATGAGTGGAATGAACGTTTGAGCAGTCCGTACTTGAGCCGTTACCCCCCATTATCCTTTAATGTCCTCCACGTGAAAAAGTAGGCAGACGCAGAGCGGAATTTGTAATGACATGACTAGTCCAGATGCGTGTCCAGAGATGTTATTTCACGAAGAAAAATAACAGCAATAGTAATACGGTAACACTTCGCTACATGTTGTACTAACAGCCATCTTGATCCTTACGTCTTGAAGAAACGCACTTCGGGCATCGTACTATTTATGTCGATATGGCCCATAAACACATCCACAGCAAATCTGTTGTCTTTTTCGTTCTGGTTTGCTTGTTGACTCTGTTCTCGGCGACACATATTCACCCTTATTCCAGGACTACGATAAAGATTCCGCTGAGAGGGGTAAATCGATCAAAGAAAACGATCGGGAAACGTGAACTGTCGTCTGAACCAAGCTTTCACGATAATTTACAAGGTCGACCAGGACAAGGTTATTACCTCGCCGTTCAACTGGGAACTCCACCACAGTTGGTAGGTCTTAATCTTAGTATTATATTTGACTAACACAGTAGGAATTAAGTTAATTCATAATAAGGTTCGTTTTCTAATTTCAGTTAAGGACTGCGCTTTTTGGGTATTTTCTGCCGGTATTAAAGGCGTGATGTTGACACGAAGGTCGAAAGTTTCCTCTCGTTATCATCGGTATATAAACTTAAGGTGTTTTTACTTTATTTTTTAGCATCATTCTAAATTCAAACGGGAAATCTAAACTCTCGTTTTTTTCGAAATTTTACCAAAAAAGGGCGTAAACTCTGAGAGTAGACCTGAATTTCTGTCACAACTTCACTTTTCTGGTGGCGGTCTGTGTCATAAATTTTTAAATGCAAAATTCACCAGCTGGTCTCACATGTACACGCACTTGGAGTAAATGGATTACAGACTTGTCGCGATTTAAGTCTTCAAATTTATTCAAAAATACTTTAAAAGGAGTTTTAGTTGTCAAAAATTTAAAATGCTTGAACGGTTACTTTGGGGAGTAGTTTTCCTGAACATAAAAAGCACAGGCTCATCTTTGAGTGAAACGTCAATGACGTTTGTTTACATCAAACTTTTGACATATGGAGTCGGTATATATGGAACCAATTAACGAATGGTGCAAATCGTTTTCAGATACCGAGACCACAAAACAAAATCCCCAGACATAATGTTATCAACAGTTAAAATGGGAGAAGGACACGAATTTACTGTTAGCAGTGAAAAAATTCTGGATTGTTTTGGCAGGAAAAGCATAGAAAACTACTTCCCCACAGTACAGCTAACAGTACAGACGTTTGTATGTGATAGGGTTTCCTTTGTCGCGTAATCCATCGTGGAAATCAAGAGAATCAGGAAAAAACTTGAAAATTTTCCTTTTTTCACCCTCAAGACTGCACCCATGGTTTACCTAAGGGATATAAAATAAAGATTTTCAATGTTCTTACCGTGTGCAAGTGAGATTGCCTGTTCTTTAAAATGTTCTCCAATTAAGACCCCTACATGGCTACAAAGATACTGCAGAACCACATTTCATAGAGCTTGAAAGACCCAATTTATAAAAATGTATTATTTAAAAAGAATGATTCCCTCAAGTGGGAAAGCAAATGGTAATGGCTTTCCATGATTGAACTGTGTTTTTGCTGTTATAGTAATTATTCAGTTAGGCCAAGATTAGTTCTATTTGGATTCACTTCAGAAGCAGATTTAACCAAATTTTAATTAAAAGCAAGATCACCTTATAGTCAATTTAAACTTGGTTAATCTCTGATCAGTCTAATGGGATTCAAGCATTCATATTACCCTAGTATGCACCATCATACAACAGTCATATTGATTACTTATTATTAACTGAGTGTGAGGTCTGTACAAGAAAGTATTTGCCTGAGGATTTCGTACAGACCAAGCAATGAAGGAACATAAATTCTGAGGGCAAATACTTTGCCATACAGATTGAGCAAACAAGGTTAATTAGGAATTTATTATATGGTTAGAAAATGAATAAATCAGACAAGCAACTTGCATTTTGCGCCTCAATCTGCTAGACAGTCTGTACAAATTATTGCACAGATAGGCAACCAATCAGTATGCATCATTTTGCATATAGACCAGAAAATGAACATTGCCGTACAATAATGTGTGTATACTGTTGCGATACCATTGCTTACTGTGGTCATACTATAGTCACCATGCACAAACAGGCTTAACAAACTGCTCTGAGTGATCATTCTTTAGTTTCCAAATTTGTTCAATATTTGTTATACTTGACGGTAATGTGAACAAAATAGACAGTTTGTGTTGGTAAAAGTTGATAGTTTGTGTCGACAATATGAAACAGCAAATTCACATTTAACGTACAAGGCTGAAGTCAACTGAAAAAGTTTACTCTAGCGGGATTTGAACTTGCACTTTTGGGAATCTGGTCCACCGCTGTACCTGTTGAGCTATTGAGCCTACAGGGATTGGAGGCGAGTTATTATCCCACTTAAATGCAAGAGATATTCTTGCAACAACTTAACACTCTCCACAAGGATGGATGTGCAATGTTTCAATTCCATTTCAGAATCATCCTTAGGGTAATAGGAAATGATAAATTCACATGCCCCATACCTATTTGAGGAAAGATTTTTACAAGCTCATAAAAAATGTCTTTTACTATTGTTCTAAAGTAAGTGAATTACTTTCTGGCATGAATTGACGATTTTGAAAAGTTTTAAAATGCCTAAGCCACAATACCAATCCAAAGCTGGGCAATCAAAAAGTAAAACCATTAAATATATAAAACATTTCTATTGATAATTTCCTTTCTAAAAATGATATGTCAAATTCCTCCTTTGATGATTACTCACTCCTTCAGAGCTAGCAATCCTAAAAATGTCAGATTAAAATCATAAATCCTTCCTGAAATATCTTTTTTCAAAGCCTCAATTGATTTGTTGCAAGAAGAAACACTTTGGAGGCTTTATGGTACTTTGCATAATAGTGGTAAAAATAATTAAACTCTCAAAGAGGTGGAAAGTGAAGTCTGGTAGTTGTGTGGTAACTATCCTTACAAATAGATACAACTAGAATGAATTAAAATCTCATTTAAACAAGAAAAGAAAGTGGATAATGTGTGAATGGCTTGCACCTGCTCATGAGTTACAGTGCATGTATATATCCCGGACCTAGCAGGTTTCAAATGTCTTATTTACCAAAAGCATTTGTGGCTGTGTTGAGACTTACTTTTGTGTCAAGGTACTACATGGCCTAAAAGCTGTAATTCATATACTTACAGTATGTACCAGATGTCACTGTTATGGTCTGGTGATTCTCTGTTTTCAGTTATACTGTGTACTTTAGGTACACTGGACTGACATTATCTTTGTACAGTACTTATTAATTGATGGGGTTTTGTTTTCTACCAATACACAAGATTTCTGTCTACATACCGTAGTTGACTGGGTAAGCGCCCATCTTCGAGCAAGTGCCCACCCCCTTGTTTAACGAAAACGTAATTTTCTGGGTTATTTTCAAACATTTTCTCAGTACAACTGACCACTGTCTTTGCAGAGGCCAGCCTCCTATTAACCAATGAGAATTAGCGTATTTTGATCCTCAAACTGGATAAGAGTTTCAGTTTAACACTATAAGGATCATTTTGTTACTAAAAAGCGATCATGCCACCTAAGTTAAGACAATACACAGTCGAATGGAAAGTAAACGTTGTAGAATGGCATCGGAGAAATGGGCACAATGTTTCAAAAACTGTACGAGAATTCAGTATTGATCGTAAGCGAGTTTGAGATTGGAACACTGCTTACAGTCTTTTATTGAACAATTATTGATGCTTTCTTGCCTTGTGGCATCTCAAACAATCTTGACAGCACCAAAGATGATCGAGTTTCAGACAAATTTCCTGCGTTAGACGAAGGCGACCTATGTGGAGAACTTGGGGACATATTGTTTGAATCAGATTCAGAATTTGACGGGTTTGATGAACATGATCTTTAGACTTTTATACCCTATAAATGCATGTTTTTAAATTCATATTTTGTAATATACTTTTGTTTGCTTCAACATATTAAGAGTATTAAAATGGTTTTGTTTGCTTTCATATATTCAGAGTGTTGGTGTAGACTTTATATATACAAAATCACTTTTTCGCGTAAGGCACATTTTGCTCGTGTAAATGCTCACTGCTCATGTAAGCGCCCACCCCTTCTTTTGATGAAAATTAAAACATCGTGAAGGTGGGCGCTTACCCGGTCAAGTACGGTAATAGTCTGAATAAAACCTTCAAAGGCCACTTAGAAGGAATAGGGATAAATTTTAAAAAGTTTAGATTTCTCCTTTAACTAAGCATCAAGGCTGCTGGAATAATCTGCTCATTAAAAGTGGGAAAGCCAGATAAACTTAAACCTAAACATGATCCCTTTTCATCTTTGATACCTACCTCACCTTAATAAAATCAGTTGGTGGAAATTAGAATGAAATACTATAAGACCACCTTTAGAGGGAAACTGTTAAGGAACTATTTGTAATTTTGGTCAGTTCACATGTTTTATGTCATAATGAGTAAAACAGTCATACATCCATGTAACTAATTTGCCACCAAAACTTCAGATACAACAATGAGTGCTTCCTGTTTCCCCAAACTTGCATTTGCCATTTACAATTAGGGAACAGAAAACCTTCACAAAATTAATTTAGATTGATGTAGAAGTAGAGTGCACCGTAAGCAGTGTTAAACAGTGTTTGAGAAATCATAAGTGATAGGGAAGTGCTAAAAATATTGACTTTTCAAGCAAAATATTAACATCTCACTCAATATGAGGGTTTTTTACAGATTTTGATATCCTTTGTAAGTGGTAACAGGGTTTTTCTTCACATCCAAACAATGATAGAAAAAATAGAATGTGGGGATGGCAGTGTAGTTGACGTGTAAAAATTTAAGAGGATGAAGAACATTTTCTGTCACAGGTTTGGTTTAGTGTTGCAGTACGGTATGTAGGTCTTTAAATGTAACTGCTCAACATGTATGTTTTCTAGGTCTGACTCCTGGCTGGTACATATCTGATTTAGATTTGGATGTACCGTAGTTGACCGGGTAAGCGCCCACCATCACGATATTTTAATTTTCATCAAAAGAAGGGGGTGGGCGCTTACACGAGAAAAATGTGCTTTACGCGAAAAAGCGATTTTATATGTATAAAGTCACTTTAACTGTATACGAAAGCGAACAAAACCATTTTAATACTCTTAATATATTGAAACAAACAAAACTATATTACAAAATATGAATTTTAAAACACGCGTTTATAGGGTATAAAAGTCTAAAGATCCTGTTTATCAAACCCGTCAAAGTCTGAGTCCGAGTCAAACAATATGTCCCCACGTAGGTCGCCGTCGTCTAACGCAGGAAAGTTGTCTGAAACTCGATCATCTTCGGTGCCGTCAAGATTGTTTGAGATGCCACAAGACAAGAAAGCGTCAATAATTGTTCAATAAAAGATCGTAAGCAGCGTTCCACTCTCGAACTCGCTTACGATCAATGCTGAACTCTCGTGCAGTTTTTGAAACATTGTGTCTATTTCTCCGATGCCATTCTACAAAGTTTACTTTCCATTCGACAGTGTATTGTCTTAACTTAGGTGGCATGATCGCTTTTTAGTAACAAAATGATCGTTAAAGACAGTGGTCAGTTGTACTGAGAGAATGCTTGAAAATAACCCGGAAAATTACGTTTTTGTTAAACAGGGGGGTGGGCGCTTGCTCGAAGATGGGCGCTTACCCGGTCAACTACGGTATAGCAGTCATGAACATGTGGAAATATAATAATACTTTCTGCATTTCAGCTAAATGTTCTTGTGGATACCGGCAGCAGTAACTTTGCCGTTGGTGCTTCTAAACATCAGTACCTTCCCCGATATTTTGAAAAGGAAAAGTAAGTAGAAAATGACAAGAATTTTAAATGTATTGAAGCAATTATTATGAGGTAGGAGTTACGAAAAACTATGCCAAGGATTAACCAGGGCTGATTCTTTATGATATTTGGATCCCTGGTTCAGGTATACAATACCAGAAGTCCTGTTCAAAATTGAACATTTCGATCAAGGGGTCATCATTTGTATGTTACAGAAACGATTTGACGTTTTACATGGGTTTCTTACCCCTAACTGGAAAAACCTGCAAAAATCCAGCTTCGAGTAATGCATTCTAACCCACCACCCAAATACAGGACCCCCAATCTCTTTTGAGGATTTCAGCATTATTTCTTCTGGATCTTTTGATTCTGAACATCTGTTACAAGGGAGTTTATTAATTAACAGACTTAAACCATATCTGAATGCTCATTTTGGCTCAACAACTTTTTACCTATTTTCATAATCTTTTCTTCCCTTGTTGTCAAATTCTACATGTCACTTTACCGCTTTATCTCGTATAATTTTTTTTTTCTGACCAGTCCTTAGACTTAACTGGTATTCTGCTTGTAATCATATATTATAATACCTTTAGGATGTAAATAAATAAATCTCCAAAGATGTTGTTAAGTTAACTACGGAACGTCAGATTAAACTTTATTTTTCATTTATAACCAAGGTTATGTTTTCTGCGTGGTGAATCTCTTGTTAATGCTTTAACCAGAATAGCTCTCCCTGTGCAAAAAATCCTGCAGATTTTTAGATCAAGGAGCATTTTTCTGAAACTGATAGCCAGCCATCTCCCTTACTTGATAGGTTAAATTTTCATCAGGAGAAAACTAAACTACCCAGAACAACCTATTGCTAAACTTAGCCCACAGGAGAGAAGGCAATTTTTTCCCGATAATTTTGTCATTAAGGATAAGTCTTTATGTAATAAGTTTTTAGTTGTTATTAGTTGTAATTATGAAAATTATGATTGTAAAAAGCTATCTTTACGCTAATTTAATAATTGTGTCCTCACGGCCCTTTGAAAAATTTGATAATGAAAGGTATCCCTGTTTAACCCTGAACAATTGTTTAACCCATTGTTATATAGATTATGTAATAATAATATATAACAATGGGCATTAAAGGGGACCTAGAACAGAAGAACGAATGAGAAAACAAAGCAAAAACAAAGAGAAAACAAAGAAAAAAAGAAGTTTAAGGATTAATCGTGTCTAAAAAAATAACAAATACATTAATAACTAAATAAATGAGAGAAAAAAGAAAGGAAAAAGAAAGAAAGAGGAAAGAAAGGGCTCTAACTTGTAGCAAAACGCAGCGAATACGCCAGCCGAAATGACAGAAGTGATGCGCGAAATTTGCCAAATTCTCACGTACTTATAGAGTGACGCCGGACTCAGGAAAAGTTGGACGTTTTATCTATCTATTGATCATATTCACATCTCCCATAATACAGTTTGTTTTGGGGGTGTTCTTTGCATAAAGACAAAGGATCCGAGATGGTTCTACGCTATTCTGGCTTGAAAAGTTTTGAACGTAGCTTACAAAACTACTGTTCATGACCCAACGTTTTGGCACTCCTGTCTGGAGTCTTCATCAGGGGTGATTGATCTGAACATGAGGTCCCTATTTAAATTCTCAGAGAATCGTTGATGACGTTATCTATTAACGAGATACAAACAGGCATCCGGTAATAAACCACCATCATCAAGATTCAATGGAGCGGGGGCGCAATTGATATGCCACGCCTCCAGACGACGTCTTTGATGGTAACGTGGATTGGTGGTAATAGTTTTGGAATTTTCCCAAGCAATCGTGTGGTTGGTGGTGTGGTTCTACTGTGAATTGAATCGACGGTTCGATGGAATTTAGATGGTGCAAAAGAATTTCCACTTTGTTTCGAGATACCGCGATTCTGTTCTTACTCGTTTTAAGGCCGATATACACGATACGATTTGTCGTTATACGATTGTCGTCTTGATGTGTCTGATCAAAGTGTACACGCGTTTTTGACTTTGTCATGGAATCATAAACTAATCGAAACATAAATTGTATCGCGGGCAAACAAGTGCTAGGCCAGTACGACAATCGTATACGACAATGTACTCCAGTACGACGATTGTATACGACAATATACTCCAGAGTGACAATCGTATACGACAAATCGTATCGTGTAAATCGGCCGTTATACACTACTTTAATCTGTCACCGCATTGTCACCATGGTTTACCCTTGGTTGAAATTAGCAAAAGCAGTTTGGCTAGAATAGACCTAATCGTATTATCGTGAGACCTGGATCTTCTTCCCAGTCGTTTCACATCATAACTTGATGAAACCGAAACAGAAATTCATTTGCTCTTTCTTAACGTTCAATAATATTTTTTATTGAAACATTTAAGCCAGAGTTTTGATAAGAGATTGTACGAGATATCATATTCAAGTTCAATGTACAGTATAGCATGTTCAGTTTAATTGACCTCAGATCGCGGACCAACTCGTTTCCAAATCGCTCCTCATCTTTTAGTGTAAGTCTACCGTGATCGGCGTGTGCGATTGTAAACATAATCAGCGTATGGCTAGAGTAGAAGAGGAACTCGGGTGAAGAATAATGATGTTAGTGCTGCTCCGAGTGACGAACCATACCGGACAAGTAGAGAAAACTCTACTTGGCCCGGCAGGGATTCGAACCCGCGAC
>JBAHVQ010000534.1:566057-581265 GCA_036872915.1 Nanipora kamurai | reverse complement strand
TCAACTTTTTCAGTTGACTTCAGCAGTGTAGGTTAAATGTGAATTTATCGTTTCATATTACCCTGAGGATGATTCTGTAATAGAAGTGCTATATCTTGTGCAAGAATTTCCTGTAGACGTTGGCGGTCTTGGTAATTGATATGACCAGTCTTCTTCATACAACATATATCAATGTATACGCGTTATCACTCAATAACTTTTTATTTTATTTTGTTGATTTTCCCGTTTTTCTTATTGAATTTTGATTGAAGTTAATGAAGTACCATAAATGTTGACGTTATTGAACTTCAATTTAACGAAATATTTAATTTACTTGTTGTAAATGAATTTACTTTTAGCGCAATTATAATTTGATTGGCGCTGTTGAAGTTTGATAGGCTCTACTGAAGATGACAATCGATCTAAGGAACACCGCTTTCGCTTCAATGAAGGGCAAAAGGTGTAAAACACTGAAAAACTGCACGTAATTTCTCGACTATCCGTTGGAGGATTTGAACCCATTAAGGAGCAAGGGCTCACTCTAGTATTTTTACTCGTCAAAGGGTTGAGTTGAAGGATTGAAGCATGTTCTGCGATAGATGTCTGTTTGCTTTCCATTGAAAGCATTAAGTATCTTGATGAATAAAATATTAAATGTGGTAATAATAAGATAACCTTTCTAAACAACCATTTATTGATTTTTTTAAGAAAATATTGAAAACTCGCAAAGTTGGGACAGTAATGTGCATTGCACAGGTTCTAGTTTCTGAAATGTGAATGAATGTGACAGTCAACGTGATACAATTCTAAAATCTTGGGATTTTCCCTCCACATGTGATGGAGCTTTCTTTCCCAGAGCATTCCTTAGTTACTACAGCTACTCCCGAAATATGTACCGTAAATATGGCTTGGCTCATTACCCTTAACCATATATAAATCTATATAGAATAGATTGTTTGAACTAATGATGTCGAGGAAAAGTACCAGGAAGTCTGAAAAGAACTACGTATGGATTAATCGCAGGTTGTATATATGGTCTTCAGCAGTGCGAGCCTCGTGGAGTTATTATGTTCTCGTAACATGAAGTAATTCAATTTCCGCTGGCCATGGGTAAGGTGTTTCGAATGCTTGCTGCTATCGAGCATTGGCCATGCTACCGAGGTGGTCTGACCACAAGCAAGTCCTGGGACTTGCAGCACAATAAAATTCCAGTTTCATATTTTTAATCAGTTGTTACATTCTGTGTCGTTTGTGACACTGTTTGATACTTTGGGCCTCTATTCAACAAAGGAAAAGTATTTCCATTACCAATTTAAGAACAGAATCTGGTATAGTTCATGAGATGTGAACAAATTCCCAACGCACCCAGGTGAATAATCAGACATGGTTTTACGCTACTCTCACTGAAAACGTTTTGAACATAGCTTCCAAAAATGATCCAACGTTTCGGCACTCCTGTCTAGTGTCTTCATCAGTTCATGAGATATTAACTAACTTAAATTGGAAATGGATTTCTATTTAACAACTATTCCCACTCTAGTTTTGTGTTTCCAGATCACCTGGACGGTACCCTATAAAACTTTAAAAAAGAAACTCTTGGTCCCAGTTACCTTATAGGATTGGAGAAGGATTAGCTAGAATTGATTTTTTTTTCCGTAGCTGAACGTAAACATTTGTCACAATTGCCTCCGGGTATATTGTGAAAATATAAGCACGGAGGAAGACTAAGTTTTGGCTACCATGTATCGTTAGTCGATAAGTGATTGAAAATGTCCCTGGTCATTCGATACGGGTTAAGTTTTATTGAACATGTTGTCCTTAAAAGAGAGCCAGTGAAGAAGTGTACATCAGTTGCCAGACTACCCCAAGGCTATAGAGTTAAAACTGTACAATGTGGTCATAATATTTAATCCATTATTGATATAAATTCATCTTTGTCTGTTTAGATCGCTAACCTACAAAAGTGAAACCAGAGATGTCTCTGTAATGTACACCCAAGGCTGCTGGGTTGGACGTTTAGGTTCTGATATGTTGCGTTTTGTTGATGGACCTAATGCTACAGTTCGTGTTGAAGTTGCTAGTATACTTAGCTCAGAACAATTTTTTATAAATGGGTCAATGTGGGAAGGAATCCTGGGTTTGGCGTATTCAAGATTGTCGAAGGTGTGAAGACTTACTACGTTTTTGTACCTATAAGTTATATTTTAATGCCGGCTTTCATAATGTTTATTGCAGCAGTTAACAATGGCAACTCAAACATCAACATGTCGACATAGGACATTTTTTTAAGAAGTAGATATCCCAGTTTACTTAACAGTTTTGGTTATATTAATAAACTTAGCAATTTTTCTTTTGTAAATGGTGAAATTTTTAGAAACCCATACAATATTTCAAAAGTCTGGATTTTTTTCCTGATGAACTGCAATTACACCTCTATTTATTGGAATGAAAATATTTTATTTTTGTCTCTGTACCGTGGCGATCAAACTAGAATGATTTGTTTCATGAGCTGACATTGAATAGTATCGTAGTTTAGAACCCCGGTTTTCAGACCCAAAGACCTCGTGAACACCGTGCCGGGTTGTATAAATGGCGGATTTTAAAGTCATTTTTATCAACCCTTTTTATTTCACTGAATAATCCAAGTTTCATGGACCGAAAAGGCTTGTTTTCTTGTGGAAAAGTTAAAACATCTCCAGAAAACTATGGAAATGACTAAAAATATCCTAATATATATCCTAACGTATTACAACACCAAGAGTCTCACAACACCCTGACGCCCCGTGAATAAAATTATATTATCTGAATAATACAGTTTTCTAATGTTTTCTGTTTCATTTTGCAGCCTGACTCTAGTGTTGTTCCTGTTTTTGATCAGTTTGTCGAGAATGGAATTGTTCGTGATATTTTTACCATGCAATTGTGTGGAAGTAGTGAACTAGATCCTTTAGCAGACCCAACCGTGGCTGGTACCATGGTATTTGGAGGGATTGATGCTGAGTTATATGATGGTGAAATTTTATACACGCCCATCGTTAAGAAATGGTATTACGAAGTTGTTGTTACAGATATAGCTGTCAACACTACGCAAGAAAGTTTAAATTTGGACTGTAAGAAGGTAAATATACGTATTATACATGTATAATAAGGTAGCTTTTACATTTCGCAGGATGATAACAGAGTTATCTAATATGTTAGCGAAGACACAAGTTGAATGTGGAGAGATTTGGGGTGTCAATCGCAACGTATGCGGGTGCGCACAGTCAAATGTCAGAACTGTCAGGAGACTTGGCTGACAAACAAAGTTAATGAAGCTGAAACTTCACCGTGCACAAATCTTCTGTATGACAGTTAAGTTTCAAAATGCATGATTGCGCGACTGAACTCTAAACCTCTATTGGTTAGTTATTTTAATATTCAAAAAATTTGTTGTGTTGAGCATATTGATTGTACATAAAACAGAGTTGTTGTAAACGTGCGACTTTATAAAAATCCAATCAGGAGGTAATTTTTAAAAAACCCTTAGGCTTGAGGAAAAAATACCCGATCTGTGTCGAATAGTATCCGGAAGGGCCCACACCTGTGTTATAAACATACAGGATTGTGCTGCGGGATGCAGTGGCATGCATAACATCAATTAACATTGATGGAAACGCTCATTTAAGGTGTTTCTAGCTTGGCAGTGCTCCTAGGGCATCGCCCACACCTCGGTACCAAAGTACATCTACGGGGAATATAACTAAAATACAATTCGTATCTGTTACAAATTCCGTGAGAAACCTTTAAAAATTACTATTAGTCAAAAACACGGCTTATTTATTAAATAACCCAACCATTGCGGGAAGGTAGATGGGTATCCAAGCGGCTACCTGTGATAACTCCCAACAGAACTGAATATACTTTAAATGTCGGAAGACAAGCGGTCTCAATCGCAAATGGCAGGTGACGCAATATGTCAAGTCTGTCGCTCGAGTGCATTAACAGCATTGATAGCATTCTTCAAGCGTTGGAAGACACGAGATTTCAGTCGCGCAGTTCTAAGGCGGTGCTGTGGCCATGCCAAAAAATAGCTACACAATTGAGTAAGTGGGATTACTGCCTGACTTGGCTTGTGCACATTTTCGATTCACCATGACAGAACATGGAACATACTTGGCGCTCTTGTTTTATTCCACAACCAGTTGTAATTTCACATTACAACTGGTTTGAGAATTTGAAATTGTCAACTTGAGACCGTGTAACGTGTTGGCTGTTCATTTTTATTATAATAATTTGATGCACAAATGAGTATCATTGAATTGCTAAATGCCACTGTATTCAAGATTGTTAAAGGAAGGGAAAATGTGGTATAGTGGGTACACATATTCCTTTGTTATCATTCAAAATCTGGGTTACTAAATGGGGAATATTTGAGGATTGTTTTGCGGATTTTGAAGGACAACGGATGACGCATCGCATACGACAAAAGATCTTAAAACTGTAGAAACTTCGAAATAACAAACAGTGTTGCAAAACAGTGACACGCTGGTATTAACAGGTCGTTAAGCAATATTGACGAGCTGTACAAACCGTATGAGTGGTTGCAAAATATACGAATACAGTATTTGAGGACACTATCAGCATAAAGCACTGGTGGAGTTGAAACATTAATAAGACTACATGTGGTGTAAGCAAAAGTTGACTATTCAGTGCCTTCCCGCCACTCGGTACGAGCCGCCAGTTTGACGAAGTGAGAACCTATTCATCCTGTTAGACGTGTATGCATGGTAAATACAGCACTGGACGTTTGGAAATTTACAGCGCGCATAGTGTGCCTTCGTTTCCATTACCGCCTAAAATTGTACCACCTAGAAGCGTTGCATGTTGTATTTAATAACCACTACGACTAGTTCAGTTTTTAAGTTTGATATTAGATATCAAACTCAAAGATAATAGAGTGCTGCGTGGGCAGTTTTGAACGACGTGTACAAAACCAAAAAACACGAAGGACCTTTGCTCGAAACGTAAGTTTTCTACACCTAAGTTCTGGTAGTTCCCCAACACTTGTGGTTTTCTACAGTTTTCAGTTTGTTCGACATTAAAACAGAATGCCGAGTAACTGCATTTCCATTTCCCATGAAATCGTTACTCAATCACAAACATCCCCACAACAGTATGCGATGAATTGATCGTAAGCACTGACCTACTGTATTCATCGCTGAACTGCGGGATGGTTCTTGCCTGTGTATTAAATGAAATGTTCACACTAAGCAGGCTTCCATCGTGTTTGGTTCGATCGCTGATCTGGAGACCGAATTGCATAGAAAGGTTTTCTTAGGGGATATTTGCAAAACAATATAACTGGTTTTCAGAGAGTAAACTTCAAGCATGTTCTGATGCAGGTAAATACCATCCTGCAACATTAAGAATTTTGAGTTAAATTTCTTACAACGAAAAGTTACAAGAATCGTTGAAGAACTACGAAAGCTTAAGAATGCTGCCAAAGACCATTCAAGATTAGTATCAGAGAAAAAAAACGTCAAGATTTTCCGCCTTTGCGTAGGAAGCACCAAGCCACGCATAAGCTTGCATTTGACTGGTTTGGTTTCAAGTTCCTCCCGTTCTCTCCACCAGGGACACTGGATTTGTACAAAATCGTACTAAAGGTGAATTATATTACATGTACAAGATTATAAGATGTAGTATGAAAAACATTACATAGATTAAGATTTAGGAAAAAGACCGTAGACATATACAATTAAGCCAAAAGCTATATATTACAGTTGATTATTAAATATTGTCATGGACGGGAAAAAACTAAACTTGAAACGGTCAGTTTTACATTTGTATAAAAAGTTTCATCACTGCTATTACAAAGAGGTCGACCGTGTTCTCCGTATCTCGAACTAGGGACAAGATAGGCTAACCCGGCAACTGAAAGCGTTCCTTATGTAAGGGAAAAGCTTTTTGTCGTTTGAGGTTTTGATTACGACCCACATGGGAAATCTATTTACAGTATATAAGCCTTTAAACATGCTAATCTGCACCAAATGGGCGTTTAAAAGTCTGGTTCCCGGTTTTACCATGATGATGGATAAGTTCTATTCTGCAGATCAAGTCACTATTTGGCGATCGTTTGCAGAATTGTCCTAAGAAACCATGAAACTTTCCCTTCGGACTCGAATTCAAAGCAGAAGCCATTAATGAAATTTGGCAACTAAGTGTAAAGCAAGTTTGCCCACATGAACGTCATGTAATCAGTGTAGACAAGCTTTAGGACCTAAACAAAGTGCTGAATTGGAAAAAAAGGGGTTTTATAGAAAAAGATAACCAAAACAGTTGGGAACAGGCCGTTCAATACAGCCGACGCAGCACCGTACTTTTATAAAATATCCGTACAGTGAAACACCTGTCCCACTGATACGATTCTAAAAGATAGAATGATGCATGGGCAGCGTAACCGATGTCTGACAAGTAAAAACGTTGAAAAACGGCTGAAATTGTTTGCCGAAAATCTTCAGGTTTCGAGCGAAGGCCCTTAATAAGTTTCAATCGTTTTGTAATTCAATTGTTTCGTAGTAGAACTACGACAATGACAAAAAAGTTGTCGTTGTCGTGGTTCTCTTATAGCTGTATTAGAACTTGGTAATGTCTTTCTTGCCTGCTTATTATAGTACAATTATGACAAGACTATTGTTGATAGTGGGACTACTCATTTGCGAGTTTCTGAAGACGTCTATAATGGCATTCTTACGAAGCTCAAGAAATATGACAAGGTAATTAGTTACAATTGCTTCTGCTTCAACATGTTCTTCATGCCTTTTACGTGATCAAGAAGATTTCCGTACCCCGAGGCAGCGGTAACCTTGGTTATATGGTAGGGGAGAGGGCGAGCTTAAGATTTTCCAACAAAACTTTCTATCGTTGGACAAAAATACCCTTAGCAATTATATTGTTACATTATACTCTCGGAAAAATTCTGGCTCTGTATAATTTTCTTTTATAGTAGTTTGATAAAAGCTTTAAGGCAATTTGGAACCCTGTACATCCTCTTATAGTACTTTAGAAATTTGATGAAAGTATGAATTATCGAAAACTTTCCGTTAGCTCTTCTCCATAGTTAATGATAGTCGGATGCAAGAATTTGTACTTTTTCCACCATTTCTTTCAATCTTTACTTTTGCTTCAAAGAGACTAGAAACTCTTACTGAGGCAAAAAATTCTGATTTTGCCGAACGGTTGGATGATTTAGAGCCCTCTGGCCCTACTTTACCTGAAATACTTACACTTCTATTTGTTGGGTGGGGAGCCCTTCCAAATAACCTCTCATCAGTCTCATGCCCCCCTGAAGTAAACATTCATTTAGGACACATTACTTGATTGATGAATGATCTAGCATTGGAGACGAGGCGTGGAAGGGAATTGAAGTGAGGAAAAAGAGAAAATGAACGGAACGAAGAATGGGAAAAAATTATGGGAAGGAGGGATCGGATGCAAAGAATAAAGTGGAGAGTAAGAAAAGAATATAGTAATAATTTGGGAGATTATCAACTGATATTGTGTTGATAAATACATACGAAACGATAATTTAGCTCTACTGAAGCTCAATAGGTTGAGCGGCGGACTCGTATTCCCGAAGGTGCGAATTCAAATCCCTCTCGAATCAACTTTTTCATTAGACTTCAGTAGTTAAGGATAAATGTGAAGTTATTGTTTCATTTTACCCTGAGGATGATTCTGAAATAGGATAGATACATGTATTTACTAACTTTTGGTTTGTTTGATGGAGCGGTCTTTGGACTTGGATTAATTAACTATGATTGACTGGTTTGATTAATTGGGAGAAACACGTGTAAAACTTTTCAGGGGCATATTCTGTAAGAATGAGAGCTATGTTTTGATTCTCGATTAATGGTAAATCTTAAAACAACTTGCGATTATGGAGATTTACAAAAAATGTTATTAGTTAATTTAACACTTACAACGTTTTTAGCTTGGTGCTCCAGATGACTTTTGGAATGGAAAACAGATGATGTGCTGGACCTTCGACAAAACGCCCTGGGACAAGTTCCCTAGTTTATATATATCACTGTTGTCTTCCATAAGTAGTTCCAAATACTTCACACTGAAAGTTCCACCTCAGGTAAGAGTTAACTTATCAGATTATGGCGTTCGTAGTACGTACACAGCGCCTGTGTTGTCATATCTTAGGTCTATTTCGGATCATTTACGAAGCAAAGAGTGCTTCAATTACAGTTGAAGAATCAGTTGGTTTTAACACCTTTGAATAAACCCAGGCCAAGGACTTATATCAAATTATCAATTCGTTGTTCTGGCATTTAAGAGGGGTCGAGTTGGTAGCCGTATAATATGTACAATATATTTAACGTCACTAACTAAGCTTTAACGTTCTTCAAATATTTGTTCAGCTTGTAATTAGGTTAGGTAGTGGCGGCAGTTGAATGGTTACCCAAATGTGGTTTCGTTGCCTCACCCATTGACTTAACTCCTCCCGCTGGCTTGCATATTTCTAAATAAAAAGACCCAACTCCTTGTTATACACGAAAAACAACTGCAAGTACTAAAAACCGTAGATAAAGATCAGATTTTTGGTCAACGAGCTACATTCCGATCAAAGTTAGAGTCGTTATTAAATACAAATTTGGTTATTATACAGCAGGATTGTGTTTTCACCTTTACAAGGTATTTCTTTCTCACCTTGTTTCCGGGCATTATACCTCAACGGTGGTAGCGCGGCTAAATGGCCCTGGCGTTGGCTGGTCGATTTTGTAATCGGATTGCCCTGTTTCTAAATCAGGATGCTAAGAAATTCGTGTCCTAACAATTTGTCACAAGTTTGAAATGTGGAAGCTTCGTACATTTCAGACGATCAGCGAACGTTCGTTCAGCTCACGATCTCAGAAAAACGATTTCTGAGCCTGAGACGACAATTGAACCCTCAACCTTCTGATTACCCGTGAGACGCTCTAACAATTGAGCTAACAACACTCAAATGGTGAGCTAAGGTGCAAGTTCGTCATATGTGCTCCCAACGCGGAAGCCACGGTATGATAATGATGGAAATGATGAACACTAAATTTTTTTTCATGTGGGAGCTTAGTATATTTCAGACAACCAGCAAACGTTCGTCAAGCTCATGATCTCAGAAAAACGATTTCTGAGCCCTAGACAGGAATCGAACCCGTTTTCGTTTACGGGTTAGAGCGTCTCATCGGTCATCGGAAGGTTGCGGGTTCGATTCCCGTCTAGGGCTCATAAATAGTTTTTCTGAGATCATGAGCTTGTCGAACTTTTGTTGGTCGTCTAAATTTAATATTTTTAATGTGTATTCAAATTAGCCTGATTAGCCTCGCTCTTGCAAGAAAATTCTTTTGTATTATCAACACAAGAACAAAGTTAGTTACTAGTTTGAATACACATAAAAGAATATTGAACAGGCGGCAGTTTTTGCACTGGGTTTATCAAATCAAAACACTCAGACATTCTAGGTGTTAGGTTACCAACGGATTTAAGGGCTATTTTGACGCGCTTCCGCGGAGGCAAAATGTTTGGGCCAAAAGAGAGTTCCGAGACTGAGTTTGTAGCTAAAAAGTAAGTGAGCACGACGTGCCATACGTGTGAGATCAGTTCTAATGCTGACGGAACTGTTATCAACAAAATAATTCTTTCAATTTTATATAGCTTTACTTGAGAGAAACGATTGAGAGAGGTCCATTTGAGTCTCAACACTGCTATAAGTTTGCCATAACCAAAGCTGATAAAGGTAATAATAATTCCTTTAACTGTTGTTATAAACTTAATTTGCTCATCACAGACTAGCTGTGCACACCACATGCTTTGTAGTTCGATGGAGGCGCAATGACGTTGCACGCTTGGCCAGCTTAAGGTACGTTTACCGATTATGATTAACGGAGAGGATGAATCATCCTGATGTATATGATTCACTTACAAGGGTGTGTAGGATTACTTGCCACCTATCCTCCAATACGTCATTATATTTGCGAGTGATTCGTATGTATCAGAAAAGGTAACCGTCCTAATTAATAGTGTGTGGACGTAGCTTACTATTAAGCTTCTTATTTGGCTTTTTTGGTTATGCCGCATTAACATACAACGTTTTGGTAATTGATCCAGTAGCAGATTCCTACTTGTGCCATACTCCAACAACCTGGCATTGGAAACTCGCTCTTTGCTCCCAGCATGTGTTACCAGCACATTACAGTGCTTAAGCAACCAACGTTCTTGAGTCACGGACGGCTGCCGCCGAAAGACTTGACGAGTAGGAGTTTCTTTAAATTTTGAGCATTGTTCTGTTTCAAAATAATTTTTCAGCCTAACATGATAAAGGACTTCAAAAATCTCAAGAGAGGTCATATCATGTCCAAGCAACTCGTCAGCGGTGAACTAAACTGCGTTTTAGGAGTAGACGTCGTCTTTAGAGCGTAGAAACTCTGTTAGTGACGTCTGTGTAGAACGAAAACAGTGTTTTCGATGCTCAAAGAGGCACTTGGGATTTGAAATAATTAATACATGTATTTTTTTTTGTTTTGCGTGAAAAATCCTTATGAAAGGTCCGTGAACCAAAAGCGCCTGCTGCTTTAACTTCATAATTACTCATTGTCACAAACAGCCAGCTCCCCTCCAAACGTGGAGGGGAGCTGGCTCGGTGTCCGAGCTGCTTACTAGCTGAGACAGTTTTCTGTTAGATATTACATGAAGCGGGCTGGCTCACTTATCGGGTTGGCTCACTAATTCGGCATCCCATGATGTCCGCATGCTTAAAAAGTAAATGTCATACCGGTTGCCGGTGCAACGTGACTACGATAAGTGACTTCGCTTCTGCGCACGCGTACAAAGATGCTCAGTGCGATTCGCATTAGCATTGCATCAGACATTTCGCAAGTGCTTTGACCAGATTTATTTTGTTTTTTTTCACTTTTACGACAATTGGTCGACTACCGCTGACTGGTTTAATGGGTTTACTTGTTTCCTCTGGGTTTTTTATTAACTCTCCTAGTAGACTTTGGTGTGAAAGCATTAAGATCTTATCTCCGATGGACTTTAGTAAACGAATGAAACTCAACGTAAATTTCATCGTCGAGAATATCAAAATTGTTGTTTAAGTGCCCCTGAATATCTTCCATTGTGCCCTTGTTCACATTAAGCCATATAAAGTCATAACGGAAACAAAAAAACGCACAATTTAGTCTAGTCTCAAAACTTTTAGCTTGCTTTCTTTAGCGTTTGAAAAATCATAGTAGCTAAAGGGAGATCGCACAGATTCAAAATACCACGGTGGGTGAATCAGGCTTCAGTAACATTTATTCATTTTTTAATATTTCCTGATCTTTCACCAGCAACGTTGTGAATTTGTCTGCCCCCAGTTATATCGCAAATTGTCTTAAATTAGGCACCAACCCGAGCGAAATTTCTGACCCGTCACGCGTGATCAGTTATTTCGCAGTGGTCACTTATTTCACTTGACACCGGGCTGGCCCGTTTCCGACGCTACTACATGTGGTGTGCTGGCTTACTTGCTAGACTGGTCCGGTTAGCTTAAAGCGAGGTGGTTCAGTAAAAGTGCAGGCTCGTTTCCGTGTAATTACGTTGTTTGCATTATAGAGGTTTACAATGTTTGGCGGGCTATCCCGTTTAGTTATCTGGCCTGTTTGCCTGGCCAGCTCACCTCCATGTTATCCGGGCTCAAATAGAAACACGGAAAATGTATTTTTTTCTATCTGAAGACAGGCTCATCGGATGTTATGAGAATGTCTTATAAATCACTCAACCAACACCTCTCTCGTGGTCTTTCAAGTTTTACCACCAGCTCCTTTAGCTGTAAAGGCAGGCAACCTGTTTTATTGTTTTTAAACCAGTCTGTCGAGATACGTTGTTAGGAAACGAGGGAAACTTCAAAACGGTTAACAATAAGCTGCAATTTGTGTCGAGGATGTCCTCAATCTTTTGTTTTGCATTTAATAATACAGTGCAGTACAGTTGAGTGATTGTACCTAAATGCTGCTATAGCCTGCGTGCTTCACTATACCAAAAGCAAAATATATTCTTTGAGGGTAAAAGTGCACACATTTGCTTAACTCTTTTTTGTTCGAGGACTTTCCCCTTGACGAGTAAAATGGTCTGGCGTTTGCCAGAGTAAAATACTTAAGTCTCCGTAGGCCACTGAGGACCGATACGGACAGGAAGGAGTTAAAGGTGAACAAAAACGTAGAACATAGCCTTTTGCCGCGTTTCCAGATGATTTATCTCGACTGACTATGGTTATACTATATGGAAATAGAGCAGAAACGTTATACTTCAATTGCAATTCAGGTACCGTGATTGGTGCTGTCATCATGGAAGGATTTTATGTAGTTTTTGACCGAGAAAATAGTCAAGTTGGTTTCGCAGCGACCACATGTGGAGGTTGGTATTCTTAGAAGTTTTAAACTACTGTACATTGGCGCTAAAGAACTTTTGAGATAATGAGCCTCAGGATCATGCATTGCTCAATTAACGGTCATGTTTTGCCCTTCAAAATTCATCAAGTCATCAATCTATTAACATCTAAAAATTGTTCACAATAATTTAATACCTTCTGTATTTGATGAAAGTAGGAATGAAATGTTAGGTAGACGTTACGTTTTTGGTGCCTTTTGACTGGGCTGGTGATATTTTGTAAATTTGCTTGTGCTAAGTCCAGGATTTGTAGTCTACCTTTACCTAATTTTAGATGATTTTTATAAACATAGTAGCATGTATCAAAGATATTTAACCGTGAACTACTTACGTAGCTAATGAGATTGTATCTTCACGGTGAGAATGTTGATCAAACAGCAATTAACTGGTCTAGTACGTTTAATACAATTGCTGATCTCCATGCCCCATTTAAAACAATGCGTGTAAAAGGCCTCCAAGTGCCGTGGATGAATACCGAACTTAGGAAAGCAATGCGTGACCGAGACCACTATCATCGTCGGGCAGTTAAAACAAAGAGAGTTGAAGATTGGAATGAATATAAGAAATTCAATATAAGAAATATAAGTCATTCGTGAAATGTGAAATGAAGCTACGCAAAGCGGAATATTACAAGGAACTTATAGATCAAAATAAGGCAAAACCAGACAAACTATGGAAATGCATTAATGAAGTGACCGGTCGTAATAATAGATCAACTCCTACATGCATTGTTTGAGACGGTGTTTGTTATACTGATGCTCAATCGATATCAGAAAAACTTAACACTTATTTTTGCACTATTGGAAACATTCTGACCGAGAAACTCAGATCAGTATATAGTACCATTTCTACGATAACTGTACCAAGCGACAATATTCGTAATACAGAACAATTTCACTATGTACCTATACCAGCTGAATATGTTGGAAAATAATTGTTTTGTCTTCAAAAGAATAAAGCGATTGGGTCTGACCGGATCAGTTCCCGCTTGTTAAAGATGCTTCTTCTGTAATAGCAACAAGTTTAGCAAAACTTTTCAATAGATCGCTTACTTTAGCCTCTTTTCCTAGTTCAGGGAAAGTCGGTAGAATTACAGCACTTCACAAACAAGGCGATCGGACAGATGTAAATAATTACAGACCAACAACTATACTCCCGGTGATCAGTAAATTACTTGAGCGAGCAGTTTACGATCAATTATACGAACATCTTCTTACGAACAAGATCGTTGCCAAGGAGCAATTTGGTTTTTGGGCTAAAAGATCAACAGACGCTGCCTTAATTCATATAATTGACAAAATTCTGGCCTCAATGGATGCAGGTAAAGTGACCGGGGCTGCTTCCTCGATCTAAGCAAAGCGTTTGACACGGTGGACCACGAGCTACTGCTTCAAAAACTACTTAATTCTGGATTGTCAGATAACACAGTGACTTGGTTTCGGTCCTGCTTAGCAATTCGATTAAATGCCACAGTGATAGAAAATGTGATAGAGGTGGTCTTTGATGGAAGTACCGGTGGGAGTACCATCGGGAGGTATTCTAGGACCTCTTCTGTTTTTGATGTATGTGAATGATCTACCCCATTGCCTCGAATTTTGTAATTTGATGCTTCATGCTGATGACACTGTCATTTACTATTCATCTTCTACGATAAAAGATGTTGAATTGAAACTAAATACTGACTTGGCGAACACAACGAACTGGTTTAATTCAAACTTGCTGACATTAAATTTGGAGAAATCTTGCTTCCTTCTTATTGGTGGCCGGCGCAAGCTAAAACTTTGTGGTGAGGCGAGACTTGTCTGGGGAAAGCAAATTAAACGATCAACCACCGCGAAGTATCTTGGTATAGTAATCCATGAGAATATGACATGGGGCGATCATTTCAGAACTGTTTGCTCCTAGGTAAATAGGCGAATAGGGATTTTAAAGCAAGTTCGTCGCATTCTAGCCAAACAAGAACTTGTGACTCTATACAACTCAATAGTTCTTCCTTTGATGGACTATGGAGATTTAGACTGGGGTGATAAAAATAACAAAACTCTAGTGGAGGATTTACAGATTATGCAAAATAAAGCAGCGAAAGGCATATTGGGTTTGCCGATTATGCATTCAGCCACTGATGCTCTTCAAAATTTACATTGGACGCCTTTATCACTAAGGCGCCGGCGGCATTGCTGTGTTGCTAAACAACTGCCTAAATGATCTTATGGAAGTGGAATTTGACATCATAAAAAACAGTATGGTACATAGTTACTCAACCCGTGGGGAGAATAATCTTCACCTGCCCAAAGCTAAAACGGAATGGGGAAAGCAACGTTTTGCTTTTCATGCTGCAAAAGATTGGAATGAATTAGACCTTGAACTCAGAAGTATTTCAAACTTGAAAGCTTTTAAAAGAAAATTTTTTTATTTTAAACTAATTTTTATAAAAGTATTTCTGATTGTTGGACTTGGACTAATATGTACTTTGCGCATGGGAAATCATATTTTTTACACAAGTCCCAGTGAATGATTGGAGCGATTTTATCATGTCTATCCTTTTTATTATCGTTCCTTGCTAAGCAGCTACATTCTGATAAAACATGTGCAACTGTTTCACTCTGTTCCCCACATATCCTGCAAATGGATGATATATTTTCCTTGTCTATTTGATTTCTTACCCATCTCGTCCGTAACGCTTGATTTGGAGCCGTAAAAATAAGACCTTCGGTTTCCTTTTTAAGCTTGCCCTTTTTTAACCATTGCCAGCTTTCGTTATCGTCTCTATTCT
>JBAHVQ010000534.1:551772-562425 GCA_036872915.1 Nanipora kamurai | reverse complement strand
AATATCCTGACTGAAAATCCTTACTGACTGTATCAATGAATCCAGCTCTCTCCTGTTCTTAGCATAAAGCTTTAGATTATTATTATTATTATTATTATTATTATTATTATTATTATTATTATTATTCATTCACTCAAACTGGCTTTCAACTTCGACGCTGGATCGACCATCAAAAGGCAATCGTACGGCTCATGGAAAAGCTGGAAAGTCATGGAATTTCATTATTTCAAAATCCAGCCCTGGAAAATCAGTGTTCAGTCGTGGAAAGTCATGGAAAATTAGAATTTTGCGTGAACGAAACTTTGTATTGTAAAACTTTCTATTCACGGCCTTTATTATAAGAGTTCTGTAAGTGAAAACAATGAAAGCTACATCCAAGATAGTAATTGAAGCTGGCAGTAATTTTTACTAACCGAATGCTTTAGAGTTACCTGCGATAATATTGCTTTCGATATTGTTCTATTTTTTAGTATGATATTTCCAGTTTTCCAGAAATTCCTGGTCATAAAGTTTTGCAATATGGTCGTGGAAAGTCATGGAAAAGTCGTGGAATTTTACTTAGCAAAAGGTGTACAAACCCTGGCAACCTTTAAACTGGACAATTTTATTAATTTCGGACATATCAATTATGGTTCTCCTTATCCATTTGCCTGGCGATGTTGAATTAAACCTTGGGCCAACTAACACGAACTAGCTTCTGTGTAGATGTTTGATTCTGAGAAAAAAACTTTATCTCTGCAACCAGAGTATCTGCTACTCTCCTGATTGATTCCAAGGAAGCATGCGTTGGCTTTGATTTGGATGGAAAACCACATACAATGACTGTCTTTAATGCATAACTCCTCACTAATGCACTAATGTAGTAAATGTTATGCGTATTTTCTTCGTTTGAAATATTACGATGTACCAGATATCACGGAATCGTTTCTTGACGCAACACAGTGAGTCTAAAATTAGAAGAAGCGTGGTCAGATAAAGGCATATTTATAAATGAAGAAACGTTCTCTCAGCAAAAACTTTTATTTCGACGAGCTTTCGGCCTCAAGACTGTGGTCTTCGACAGGTGCAGGACTAATAAAGTATAGCTTACTTATATACTGGCGGTTACATCATCGGGTGAAAATAAATATGACAATATACAGAATGCAAATAAGATAATAAGCGGTAGCGTTGTTTTTTGACAAGGTTAGTGTATTGTTTTGGTAATGCCTTTGAATTGTTGTCAGCGTCCTTTGAAGTTTCCGTGTGCCAAGATTCTGTCTTTCTTTTTCTACAGTTTCCCTTATCAATAATTTTTCCATTGGCGAACCCAATTTTATGTCCATTCTTCCATGCATGTGATGCGATATTTGATCCTGGCGCGTAGTTTGTTACATTCCGATGTGTTCTTTCGTTCTGGTCTCATACGATCCCTCGGTTTCTCCTGTATAGGACCATGCTCGAACACTGCAGACGTGTCTTTGTGAGCTTTGGTAAAATATTCCACTTAGTGAACATCCAGAGCCATAAATAATGTCGGTCACAGTTAAATGTCTTAAGAAAGTAGAATGCTTCTCTTAAGGAACAAATTAAAACCTTAGTCAGAGACTTCCAGAACCTAGAAGAAAACCTACGCCTACGGCAGCGTGAAACAACAACTGATGATGGTCGCCATGAAGCATCAGTTAAAGATGTCCGCCAAACAAGCTTGGATGTTGAGATAGAAAAGCATTTTGATTTCTACAGTAAATCTTACGACGATTTAAATCGCTTCAAAGTAGATGTTGTTATTGAATTACAACACCTAAAATTTTGACTGAAAGCTCTTTTCGACCAAGTGGAAGTTATCGCTTTAGCGATCGAAGAAAATCAGAGATACAGCCACCGATATAATATCAAGACAAATGGGATTCTGGACGAGAACTCATCCTAATCTGCTATCGACACTACTACCATGTGTCAACCTTTTTAGGAAATTAGTGGCTGAAATCAAAGAGCAGGACATCGATATTGTTCATCGTGTCCAGGCCAGAAATGCCCGAGCTGGTCCAAGACCAATAATATGCAAATTTGCGAGGAGAGTTGTTAAAGAAAGAATTATGAGAGCACACACAGATGGCAGCAAAATTCAAGCACCCGATCTCGGACTACGAGCAAATAGCTCACTTGATGAAGCTCGAATTGTCGATCATCTGACACCTCAAAAGTGCAAAAGTTATTGGCTGAGGCGAAGAGATATCAACAACGAAAAGGTTTTAGATTCTGTTGGGTAAAGAACTTTATTATCTACCTGCGAGAATCTGAAAACTCGCGAGCTATAGTAATTAAAACACCCAAACATCTTGAAAGCATCATGCAAGCCGAAAACTCATCCCTGACTGGCTTAAGATAAGTATATTGACTAACTGATGCGTTTGAGTGATTTGAGTCAATGGATGAGTTATCCTATTTTACATATTGTGCATCGTTAACTTTCTAAATTATCATCTCAATACCTTGTTTTCATCATTAGCAAAGTCCACCATTAATACAGTTTTAACTTTTATACAGTTTTACCTTTTATACAGTACAGAAAACAAGTTTTTCCGTTTGATTTTTATCGATTTTTGTTGTCCGTGTCCTAGTCGGAGGCTCGGAGCCAAAAAAAAATCGTGCAGCTTTTTTCCGCTACTTTTTTGTGGAATTACATATGAGTGTGCATATTTCGGCAGACCTAGACTTGCTACAAATCGACTGTACTATGGTGATTACGGTTTAGGTCACAGAATAATATCTATTTTATGGTTTAGACACGTTTCGTGTCAAGTTCTCGCCTTCGTATGACGAAGAATCAGTATTGGTAACTCTAGCATTAATAATATTTTATTATTTATTACCAGGCAGTCCCGAGCAGTCATTTTATTTTTCCCGGGCAGTCCCGGACAGTCAGTTTGTTCTTCCGGGCAGTCCCGGGCAGTGTTTAGTAGGACCCGTCACCGGATACAATTTTGTGTCTAACCGTCGTAAACATAACATTGGCGGAGGTACTGGGGCCGGTTGTATAAAAAGGTGATTAACTTTAATGATGATTAGTGCTTAGTTTTAGCCGATCACCATCAGAGGATAAGAATTTGTCTACGTTTTAACCACCTGACGGCTGACTCAATCGTGATTAAAAGTTTTATACATCCGGGCCCAGGTCTGTAGTTACAAGATACCAGACATATAAATTATGTTCTGAATGTACTTTTTCAGATTCCGATATAATGGAATCAGTGTTTGTCGAGATTGATGTCCCACATGGGAAAAATTAAATGAAATAGAAGATAGATAAATTAAATGAAATTCTTTGTCTAATCTCCAAGGACAACAAGCACTTATGTAATGGGTGATTTTAATATAGATTTGCTCCATTACGGTAGTCACACATTTACTCAGGAACATGTTGATAGCATTTTTTCGTGTTCATTTTATCCACTTATTTCTAAACCAACACGCCTTACTTCTCATTCAGCAATATTGACCGATGTTTTTACGAATCAACCCTCCAAATGCATCTTTAGTGGTATCATTTTAAATTATTTATCAGACTATCTTCGTATTGTCACTTGCTTTAATGATGAACTTTTTTCTAAGCGAGACGAAAAAATACTAAAGCGCTCGTATAGTACAAATAATATGAATAAATTTCGTGAACTTCTTTCTCAGCTAGTATGGTGCAGTGAACTCAATCAGCGGCATGTTAATAATTGCTATAATATTTTTATTAATAAGTATACAAGGTACACCAGCGCAGTACACAGTACACCAGCGCAGGAAGATGGTGGAGTTGCCAGTGTGCCACCATATTAGATGGTGGCCTGCAGGACTGTTTTTTAGTTAAACTGTTACAATATTTGTAACACACAACCGCTGTGTTCATGAAATGAATGAAAATGAAACTGAAATTAAACTGAATTGACTATCTCCCAAATGGTTGACAAATTGTTTACTTTAATTATAGCTAATATAATATATTCGTATCCACGTTGTTGAGTTTTTACTATGGTTCGCGCGGTATGTTCCATACAGTTCGGTGTTAGTAGTGTGGTAGTAGTAACATTTCTCATTTGTTGATTGAACGATAATCCTTATTATATAGCGGAGGGAAGGCCAAATCCGCAGTCACAAGTACTAGGTCCTTACTCAAGAGGTGAGTCACCCTTGGTTTTCCTTCTGCCTTAATCGCGGAAACCGCAAATCGCATCTTGCTGTGCAAGATGGTGTACACATCGCCTATATTCCATACCCCAGTCAAATTTGTATTTAAATGTACAGGAGGTAGATGAAAAAACTGGTCGTCCTTCAAAATATGGTTAATTTTAACTACTCTAGCCAGCAAACAAGAATGTAAACTCATGATTCAATAAAGCACTCATCAAGATCTGCCTAAATATATTCTCGAAGCTTAATTTTCGTGATTGGTCTTCAAAACAATTTCTGAAGGAATGTGTTATGAACGCATCATGTGTTAGTGCGACTCGTTCTAATCAGTTAACTTTTTATGGGATGCACTTTCACGAAAAACTCACAGTTCCAGAAAGTGTAACGGTGGCAACGCCGGATGACCTTGTCATTGTCGAGGATTTCACCACCACTTGGAACACGTTTCACTCTCCTATAAAGAGCCTTAGCTCGAAACATAATTTTTCAACATGAGTTTGGCTGTTTCTCAACTTTTTTCACTTCATTGTGTACCTTTCGGTATTTTGCTAGACAGTTTAACTCAGCTTAATAAAAAAAGAGTGATCGGTCTTCCAACGGGACAACTACATTTGTTCAGTACAGCATTACCAATCAGATAGTTTACGCCATTTCTGGCTAAAATTAAACTGTGAACACCTAGACAATGTTAATTTCTCTTTGAAATATGCACTGTTGTCAACTTCCAGCAGTTCTTAAAACTACATATTTGGATACTTACCCGCTTTCTCGACGAAAGGAAGAATTTACTAAAAACTCCACGTCTATATCATCTCCTGATTTGGGAGAGAATAAAGGAGGTATTCATGAAATGACAGTAAAAAACCAATTTAAACCGCATACTGTTGGAATGATTGCATAAAGATCTACCTAAATATGATCTTGAAGTGCCCAGTAAGTAAAGCAACAGAATTTTGCACTTTTTCCATAGCTCACTTCGTTCTTGAGATAAGATTTGCTTAATATGTAAATAACATCTCGTATACGTCACACTACATGAGATGTCGTAAAGTTAGCAACATTGTTGAAGTTATTGAACAATGTCACATGAAACTGTAAATGTGGGTGCACTTGGCTCATAATACTAAACAGACCAAGTTCCTAGAGATTTTATACAATAGTTTTTTGGATACAGTATGCATAATTGTTAGTAGTTGAAGAGTTCTTTTAACTTAACTTTACTTTCAAAAGTATGTTGAATTTTGTAAGTTTACAAGTAATCTTTTTTGATATGTGAATCTAGTTTTTTGTCTTAGTTCGCTCACTAATTAGTCTATCACTAATTAGAGCAAAATGTCTTAGGCCAGTTAGGGTTAGGTTTACACTGGCAAAATATTCTTTGATCAAAGTCGTGGGTCAAATTCTTTCCAAGGAGTCGCCATTTTCGAAAGATGTTCACTTTATTACACACTTTGGCCAAACTATACATTTTTTTTCTCTGTTCCGGTATGACTATGATCCCATGAAACTAATAGGGTAATTATCTAATAACAATCGCACATTTAAAGTGTATATGCAGTGAGAATTAAGCTTTTATATGAAAGAACTCTTGAAATTATGCCGCAAAATCTTTTACACTTTTTCCATAACTTGCTTAGTTTTTGAAATATTAAGATTTATTCGATACGTAAATTACACCTTGCAAGGTCATAGTGTATGAGTTATAAAAAAAATCACGCATATCTTTGAACTTATTTTATTAAATCACTAGAAACTTTGTCTGTTTTAATGTTCTGGGTAGGTACACGTACACTTACAGTTTCATGTGACATTTAATAACTTCAAGGATGTTGCTAATTTTACAAGATCTGTAAAAAGTGTAAAAGATCAGAAGGTTACGGGTTCGATTCCTGTCAGGGACTCAGATAAATTTTCTGAGTTTACAAGTTTGAGGAATATGCGCAATTTCGATCTATATACACCAAGCTACCACATTTCGCAGAACATCTACCAGTGTAGTTAACTAATGTGGATTTATAACTTGTCGAGGATGCAGTCCGCAGTACAAGCCATTGCAAACGAGGAAAAATAGTGAGTGTAAAAGATGTTGCTTTATAATTTCAATAATACTTTCATATGAGAAAAGCTTAATTTTCACTTCATATACATTTCAAACGTAACTAGCAAACGTAACTAGTAATTTGCAGTCGTGCCTCTATTCTGCTGCCTCCATCTTTTATACACACTACATTCATAGCCCAAAACAGTTGTTCAACTGATTGTTTCTTCGATCCCGTCATCGTGATCAAATTACTGGAAAATTTACAAAACTCCCTTGCTGATTTTTGAATTAGAATGACTGGAAAGTCCAGGATTGCGCTTTCTCTCGATTATGGTCCTATACAAGCTCTACATTCAATGTGTTGATGCACTGGTGTGACATGCTCGATGTTTTATCAAGTACATTGTGGAATAAGAACTACAATGTCATTAATATTTCTGTTTTTCTGTCGTTTCTTAGATCCTGTTGATTGTCAATACATAGAATCCGAGAATTCAGACGCAGCATTGTTGACCGTTGCATATGTAATGGCCGCAGTTTGTGCATTATGTTTGTTGCCAATCTTTGTTCTCCTGGTCCAGGCAAGCATCAAACGACGAGCTGCATCACATGAGCCTGGGACCGAGATTAACAGAAAACTGATGGACTCTACCCAAGGGAAAGAGTATGGTTTAAAGGAGAAGCTCGGAAGATAATGTATTAGTTGTAGATAGGAATTTTATAGTAAGTTACTTCTGCGAAATCTCGAAACCACGTTTCTTTAATCGAAGTGGGCTTGTGACAGTTGTCAAATAACGTTTCAGTTTGTGGCTACCAGCGTCCTGGTCGGTGTTATTTACCGAAACAAAGCTGATGTACATAACTTTAGTTGATGACTGGAGGTTTTCTAAATGCTTCAAGTGGAATAAATGATGTAGAATTATTTACTACTTTAGATATCTTATTCCCATTAAAGTTCGCACCCCCCCTTTTTTCACGCCTCTAATTTTCCCTTAGAACTTAACCTGGGTCTTTCGCTCGCCTTCCGCGTGAAAAAATTCTCAGATCGTGATATTTCGATATTTAACAGAAAAGAAAACAAATTGAAGTCAACAAATATAAAATACGTCAAACTGAAAAATATCAAATACTACGTGAAATATCACGGTTGGTTCTGCCATTATTTTGCAATGAGGATGAAGAGCTAGATGCCAGAGTTTGTGATTTTAACATCGGCCTTGCCCAATGCTCTCTAGGGTCTTGCAATTCCGATACTTGTTGGGGGTGCATTCTTTTGGCCTTATTCTGAAATACTGAAACAAAATTCTGTGCTTGGACTAAATCTACAGTTTTTCGCTCTAGGCAATCTATAGCAAAGGAACCAACTTCATTCACCCTTTAACCGAAATAGGTCCTAAAGCGAAACAATTCCGTCTTCTGCAATTCCAAAACAGTCCCAGAACAATACGCCCTTAGTGTTTAAGAAAGGTAGCAGTAGCGGTCGCGTCTTTCAGAAAATGCAAAACTGGGCATTTAGCACCCCCACGTGATAACTACTTCATACCCCTCTGACTGGTCGAATCATTTTGGAGGTCAAAACAAACAAAATTATAATGGCAGACCCTCAATAGATCAACACTGAAGAAACCGGCAAGTTCATTAACATAAAGGAATGCCAGAGACACAGATACCTTCTGCGCTACAAGCCTTTACTATGGCACAAATAATTACTTTGGCGAGGCCGTGGCAGCCGACAGTGAAAGTACTAAAGACTTCAAGTCACTTCGGGTGTCTTCCTATCAAATGTTTAGGGAAGGACATGTCCAGAAAATCGAGCTAAAAAGCGGTTTTGTATCTATCATTATAGCATGCAACAAAGTTTCATGCTAATTCATCACACGAATGCAGAAATTCAATTTGCTAAGTGTGGTTGGGTCTCGGGTAAATGTCCAAAGGCATCATGTAAACATACAGCGGCGGTTTGTTAAGCCCTTGAAAATCTTAGCCTGATGTTTCTTAGCCCGTTAGTGACGTGAATAGGACGTTTATTACTGTCATACATAACGCAAGCATCGGACAGGAGTTGACAGGAGAGTTTTCTAGTTACTCTGCATTTGATTTGTTTTGAGCGAGACCAGCCCGTGTACTTCATTTTACCCATCATGTATCAACTTCAAGGTCACATATACGCTACACTCAATTATTCAAATATTGATGATAAGAACTTATTGTTAGTACATGTCTCACGTTTCATATAAACTACATTCACGCATGTAGATTATTAACAAGGTATAAATTATATTTAAATTATTTAACATCGTCAGTTGTCATTTTTAAAAACATTTTGCTTTTTAAAATTTCGGAAACTCCCTAAAACCATTTTCAAAAGGTTTCTCTTAAATGTAAATTATAAAACCTTTCTATAAAGTTATGGTATGAACTCATCTCCTTGAAACACATACGTTTGCGCAAACACAATGTATGCACTCGGATTATTATCCACGTGGTTTCCTAGAAAAAGGAAATAATACAAACAAATACAATACACTTCATTACCGTGGTATATTTTGGATCATAAAACACTCGTGACGAAGGGTAGGACGAAATTGCATCCAATATATATGTATATTGCTTTTTCACGAACACTTGGTAACATCCGAGTTACTATTCCCTAGAATTAGTTTCTTAGGAACCGGGTGCTCTGCGAACCTTTTTTTAGTTTCATTTTAACGTGTAAGAAGTTATTGTTTTTGTCTGGCACGTACGTTGAAAGACATTATGTTTTGCCTTTTTCCTCATTTTACTCCACAAATATCTACATTCCCTTGGGTCCCCTGTCTGTCTGATGTTCCACGGAACAGATCGAAGCAAAGATCGACCTTCAAAAAGCATGTACGCTAGTTTTAAAAAAAGCATGCACGTTGTGATTCACATGTAGTAATAATACATTAGATTAATTCTCACCTGCGTCAGTTTGTCCTAAATGAAATACGAGTTGCCGTTCTGCGCAAAATTGATACGCTTTCCAAAGATCTGGTTTGTCAGAATCATACAACAGGAAATTGCCGGTTTCCTTCACGCCTAAAATTAAATAATATTTTTCACTACATTCAGATAGCATAAAGTAGAGATTAAGAATGCTTCAATTTTTTCATACCCGATGGAGTATAAAGATCCACATAAAGGCGACAAGCACCACTAACTTTTAAGGATTCAATCTTCAGTTTGTCTTCTCGTTGAAGCACGAATACTTTGGTCTCACTCTTGCGTGTAGAAATATCGAACCACTGAAAAAACAGAATTAGCGTCGAAAAATATTCAGACTTCCGAGATCAAATTAAGCCTAAATTAAAAAAACAATGATTTTTTTACTTCTAGAAAACAAAATTTACAGAATTTTGTTAAAATTCTATAAATTACCCATCCCAGAAGGAAAGTTCTTATTAAAAAAAGGGTCACCAAAGTTTTTTCCCAAATAAATTAGATAGAACGGTAGCCATTTTGGAGCGTCACTGTTGGCATGCCAGCGACATGGACCTCTTATTTCGTCATATTTTTGGATGCCCAGAACGTGTTTCTTTGTACTTCATTCAGTTTTTCTTCCAGAGTATTTGTGCATATGTTTTTAGATCACTCCTCCATTCCTCTCATCAACTGCTCCATGCAAAAGTTAAGAAAAAATACTTATGGCTTGCATGTAACCAACCGCTTGAAAAACTACGCCTTAAAATAACATCGTAAACCGATCAAAAAGCACCTTAAAGATGATAAGTTGCCCTAACCATTACCAAAACACTGTATGTTAATCAGGAAGGACTTTACACCATCGCCAGCTTAGTTTGGGTAATTAGCCGAAAGGTTTTGCCTCACTAATGTAGGGTGCTCCGATCCTCATTTATGTCCAGTTTGCTGATGGTAACGCAAATCAGAATAAAGAAACTCCGCATCGTTATTATGGTCAGAAATTTGGGACAGCACCAAGGCTAAGTATTCGCACTTCTTACCAAATTCCGAAATTCAATATGGAAGAATCAAAAGGGCCCATTAGTGAGAAAGCTTCATTGTGCGCAGAAGACAACAAAAACTTATAATCATATCCTTAACATCCGAACCAATTGAATGTACACCTTGAATTTTAAAGATAAACAATATGCAATCGTCCCCGAAGAAAGATTATAGTTTCGCGAAATTATTAGGCAATATCTACCCTGCATCTTTAACGCACTGAAAGCAAACATTTTATTATAGAATTGTATCTTTATGGAAATATATGGAAGATTCTCTGAAATTATGTAATTCAGTTAATAGTTTTAAGTATAATTTGAGCAATCGACTTTTTCAACAATTCTTAGAATGTTGGAATAATTCTTGTATAATAGAATAATAGGTTAAATGTACAGTAAGATACAAGTTCACGGCAACCAGGTGAAATTTCCGACATACCAAACGCTACTCTGGTTTGTAAGTATTAT
>JBAHVQ010000534.1:532017-544071 GCA_036872915.1 Nanipora kamurai | reverse complement strand
AGCTCTTTCACTCCTTTGTAACCCAGATTACAGCTTGGTTGATGCGTATCCAACTCTCTGTCGCGTTTATGCTGTTGTTGTGGCCATCCCAGTCAGCTCGTCGACTGCAGAGCGTTCGTTTTCTGCACTTAAGAGGGTGAGGACTCGCATTCGTTCATCCATGGTTCAGGAGAGACTTGAATCGTTGCTTCCAATGACAATCGAGCGTAAAATTTTGCTCAAATGCGATAAAGAACGTATGAACAATTTGTACGCAGGGCTTTCTCCTCAACTGTCAAAAGCTCTACTTTGACTTGGATTTGGTTGTCTTTTAAAACTGTTCATGTTATATATTATGCTCCACTTGCATAAACTATAGGCTCTAGTCTATACGTTATTGACACTGATTTGACCTCATCATCTGGGAAAAAATTTTGTTGTCTCACTTGTCTTCGTATAATAGTAAAACTTGTATCATAGTATAATTACATTCGTTTAAAATATGCTACAACAAAACCTGACTAAAGTTTTTTTTAGATTGGAACACAAAATGTGTTTTCATAATGCTCGAAATGCCATTTCAGGGAATCAGATTTTAAAAATTTTCTGCGGGAGCATACCCCTAGACTCCTCTAGGTCGCTCGTGTCTACGGCACTCGATTTGTACACTCCCACAGATTTTCTAGGTGGGGGCGCAGGATTGATATAACTCTTAGGGGCGCCAAATCTAACGCTGCCCCCCCTTGAAATTTTCGAGCCACCACCCCACTGGCAAGCGCCACAACTTTTCCTGAAAGAATAGTCTCTTCTAGCCCTAACACCACTGCTAACCTCTTCAACCGTTACTTTGACTCGTCGTCACTCAGATCGCTAGATGGTACTTTTCCTGACGAGTGGTAGATCGTAAACATCGTTCCAGTATTCAAGAAAGGTAGCAAAGAATTTTCAGGAAACTATAGGCCCCTCTCTCTTCTCCCAAATGTTTCTAAAGTGCTTGAACGTTGCGTCCTAGCAAGAATAAGAGACTACCTGCTCCATTTCCGGAACTCTACTCAACTTGGCTTTATTTCGGGAAAGTCTTGCAATTAGTCCAGGGTTTGGAATATATTGGTCGATAGCTTCATAATGGTAAACAAACCGACGTCATTTACTTGATATGAGTAAAGCGTTTGACAGAGCGCGCCACAATCAGATACTCGAGAAGTTACGAGAAATTAACATCCGTGGTAATCTTCACTCCTGGTTAGGTTCATAGTAGGTAGTAAACGTGTCATCATACCCGGAGGAACTTCATCTACATTTCCCGTAACATCTGGTGCACCTCAAGGTTCTATCTTTGGGCCAATGCTCTCCATATTGTACGTCGACAAATTGCCAGACTCCTCTCTCCTCCGCAAAGGCTTTTTGCGGGCTACTGCTTAGAAGGCACAGAGATGCTATGCAGTAATTGCTATGCAGTAACCCCCAAGAAGTCTCTATAAAAGACTCAGACTCCAGAGACGCGGAGCTCCAGCAAGACGACTTCAGTAGTTTAGATCTGTGGTAAATACGTTTTGATCTCCGGTTCGACGAGGTGAAGACAAAATATCAGAGTATTAGTCATAAGAAAGAGTTCGTTAGAGGTGTATACTGTACCATTTAAAAGGTAAACCAATCGAACACCTCGAAGTGGAACGTGATCTAGGCATGTGGGTTGCCAACTACCTGACTTGGTCAAAACAAGTCTTAGCCCAGTGTTTCAAAGTGAACAAAATATTAGGAATGGTACGCCACTCACTGTAGGAGGTCAAAGAGCAATGCGTTTGCTGTACTCTCTATTTATCGGTCGTCCGCGATCACCTTGGTTACGCCACCCAAGTATGGTTACCACAATCGATAGAACTAATCAGGTGTACTGAATCAGTACAACGGACATGCAACCAAAATAAATATGAACTTCCTGTTAGTATGAATATCTTGATTTGATCTTTTTCTTCAAAGCTGTCAACGGTCTATGATTCATCAACCCAGAGATAATACCTCACTCATATCTACCAAGAAGATTTACTAGATTCTACTCATCTCCTAAACTTGTTCAATTCCAACCCACAAAAATGTAAAACTCTTACCTTTCAATGCTCATTTTTCTCAAGAATGAGTGGGACATGGAATGTACTAACAAGTAACCCGAGATTAAACGGAATTACAGTAACGAGTTTCAAAAATAACCTTCTTCGTTACTACACAAGCACATTAGACTGCGTACATGATTAGGACCACCATTGGTCCTGGCAAACAGTTTGTCCGAAGTGCAATTCCATCCAAAGTTTATATGGGACCTGTAGTTATTGCAACAATTGTAGTTACGTGTTAATATAAACAACCTTTATTTCCACTTTCCACGTTACAACAAAAACAACAACTAACTAAAGTGTTATTTTACATCAGGCATTTATCCTGAGCTCTCCCTAGGACCTTTGTGGTCCCTAAGCTAGTCCCCCCAAATTGGAGTCATGGAGTGGTAAGTCCCCCCAGGTGTGGCAACCAGAATGTCTTGTCAGTGATGAGGAGAGCTTTCATAGTATTGGTATCTAAGAGCCTGAATAGCTTGTTTAGATCTGATCTGATTGACAAGATTTCTTCAAACTCTGGTGTCTCAACCTGGGCAATAGACTGCCATGACTTGGCTACTTCAATCATTCCATTGGTGACCAATGCTAATTCAGTTAAGGGCTTGTAAGAATGTGACAACAGAGTGACCTGGACATTAGCCGGAAGTTCCTGTAGAAATAGCTCTCACAAAATGTTGTCATGAGAGTTGCCATATAGTTGCTGCAGGTGATGAAGTAATTGCGATGGTTTTCGGTTTCCTAACTCCCCACTGTGCAATAGCTATTGCATTTTCTGGCACTTGGAAAGGGACACTTGCCATTGAGTGAATTGTTAAGTATGTTGAATGGATTTATAATAGCAGGCCAGAGAATGAGGATGCAAACTTCTGTAGCAGCCTCTGGTGATAAAGCAGCAACAATATGAGAAAATATTGTACTTTGTACGGTAATTTGCTTCACAGCAAATTGGGCTTTGACGTGTGTGAACCAAGGGTACTAAGGCCTAGTAATAGAATGGTTGCTCTGCAAATGACTGTAATGGTCCAGATGACAACAGCATGCACCTCTGAAGTTGATTAGAAAATTTAGCTAGATGATTGTTGTAGTTGTCAGCACTGTAGCAATGGTTATGAATTACTAGAAGCAGGAGTTGGGGTGTTAAAATGTTGGATTATGGACAGTAGCTTTTTAAGTAATGTTTTTAAAAATACTTCAAGCTGGTCAGTAGTGTCATTATGTTGCTTTCAAAAATTTAAAATGATGACTAAACTATAAAGTGACCCATAACAAAGTGCTAGAAATTTGTTATGTCTGTAGAAAGGGCTCCCACCCTTTTATCTTTCACGGTGGCTTAAGCATACGGTAACAGGGTAACTAGAAAATCTTACAGATCATGCTGAGCAGCTGGAGATTTGGATGAATTTGAAGAAAAGCAGCAGAAGGGGCAGGCCAGGAATGACATACATGGAAGGATTTGCACAGGTTGTTAATTTCAAGGTAGACAACCTGGTAATCAAGCTGCAAAATCAATCAACGGGCACAGGTGGAGATCGAAGAACAATAACTTTCAACGAAGTGACCACAAAAAATCCAGGAACCCTGTTGCGCCTACCCCCGAATTCCCTTCTTGTTGTATCACTATATGTAGAACAAGTTCTTTCCAAGTATTTTATTTTACCAGGTTTCGAAGATGCTCAATCAACTTTGGAACAGCAGGGAATGCTTTGTTATCTCGCCAGAGTACACCTGAACGAAATCAAACGAAAATTACGTAATCAATTAAATGCTACAATTTTCAGTTCTAATATACAGGTTTGTCTCTTCAAAGGATCAATATTCAACTCATTGTAATTAGTTAACTCACCGTCACAGTCAAACATAAACGTTTCTGTCTTTGATAAAAGTCCCCCGATTTCTTTCTTGGTAAGTAACTTTGGCACCGAAGTCATATTTAGTTGTTAAAGTTCAAGTCAGTGAGTCGATCATTCAGCAAGACGGAAATAAACAGGCCTTTAGCATATATATATATATATATGTATGTATATATATGCAACTAGTATAGTTTCACATTCACACAATGTTGTTGGGGACCAAAGGAACCAAAATGAAGAATCCGTACTGGAACGTGGGCCAAAGATTCAAAGGCGAAAAGTGAGCAAAAATATTGGGTTTTTTTAAGGTAATTGTGTACCAGTCTCTCAGGTGAGAAACGAGCGGAAGCCTACTATAAGATGGCGTCTAGGGAAGGAGTAGCTTGGAAGCCAATTATTCTTCAACGACTGCAGCAGAGGGATCATGAAGAGTTTCTTGCATTTAAAGATCTCATAAAATCTCGTATGTTCTATTTTCTTCTTCATTAAAGTATCCTTGTCGAAAACTATTAATGAAAAAGAACAGCTCTTGCACTAATTTTGACTAAGTGTAGTCTGCAACTGTCACTTGTCAACATGACTGAGCATGTGCACCTGTAGCATTAATGTCCAAATGTTCATTGGTCCTGAAAGACGTAAACTATCTTTTAGATTAATGTGACATTTCATTTGCAGCTGTCATGTAGTTACGACTGCGTTCATTTGAAAAAAATGTAAATTTGTGCCAATTGTGTCCCCATGGGCTATGGCAACGTTTACAACGGAACTGAAAACTCAAGTGCTTAGATAACTCTACAGTGAGCGATTTTTATTTTTTTTCGAGAAAGTTTTGTTTCTGAAACTTAGACAACAGTTTTAGAAAAAAGTAACTGTGGAAGAGATTAATAGAAATATAAAATGTAATAGAGAATAATTCATTTAGCTAACTCGAACCTAACTTTCGTTGAAATTTGTTTTTATAATGATGGTAACATGTAAGTGTAGTTAAATTACTGAATAAGTTGAATAGGCTGTTACTCTGACCATATTCAATTGTGTTTAATCCTATCCTGACAATCTAACCAAAATAATTTCCACAAAGCAAAAAAAATAAACAATAAAGTTAATGTTTTGAATGCCTGAATTGAAGAATACACCTCCCCTAAGCATTGGGGGTTAGGGTTAGGGTTTGGGTTGGGGTTAGGTTTAGGATTATGCATAGGGGAGCATATTCTTCAATTGATCCAGAATCATTACATGTTTGTGGAAGTTGATTGTCCAGGTTGGTGTAGTCTTGAGAAAGACTGTTGGTGGAAGTGACTGATGTTTTGATCACCTTAGTGTTTGTCATCTTCAGCAATTGTATGAGTCACAGAGGGGGGTGGTTATGTGGGCGTTAATAATCAATTTGTCGAAGTGTTAAGTATATTGATTGTTCGTGATTTGAATTTCTCTGTAAGTCAACCATAAGGTCCAGTAATTGTTGTGATTGGTTTAATAGTTTTTGTTTTAAGATCGTATACCAGCTTACTAGTCTGAGACATTGTATGTAGTTGGTGCTGTAAGTAATTCATTTTGCCGTTTCCCAGTCAATGTTGTGTTTGGTTTGTTGGTGGTGTTCTGCAGTGTGGTTGGTTTTGTCTCTGTTTTTTGTCACTTATTTGTGTTCTGTGAGTTCTATATTTACATTTCTGCTAGTCTCACCTATATATTTTGGCAGTCTCAGCAATTCATTTTGTAAACTGCACCTTGTCTTTTGTGTGGTTGTTCTCTGTTCTTAAAGTTAGTCAGTATCTGTTGTAAAGTTGTGATCGGTTTGTGTGCTACTCATGTGTTGTATGGTTGTAAGATATTCAAGATAATCTCAGATGTACCTTTTATCGAGGGTATTGTTGCTGTAGCTGTTGTCAAACTGTTGTTTTTGTTACATTCATTGTCTTTGTAAGTGGTAAGTTTGATGAAGTCGAAGTTACAGATGTTTAGTAGAAAACGTGTTGTAAGTAGTTATTTTCCAAGTATAAAGCATCGGGTGAATCACAAATGAATTGTGTTCATCTCATCAGTGTTTTGATGGTGGTACAGTAGCTTTGTGTGAGGCTGGATTGTGAGGTGATTGGTCTAGTAGCCTGTCATTATGCATTGGTTTTATGTAGACAACCCTAGTTGACCAGGTAAGTGCCCATCTTTGAGCAAGAGCCCACCCTCTGTTTAACAAAAATGTAATTTTCCAGATTATTTTCAAACATTCTCTCAGAACAACTGACCACTGTCTTTGCAGAGGTCTGCCTCCTATTAACCAATGAGAATTAGCATATTTTGTTCCTCAAACTGGATAAGAGTTTCAGCTGAATGTTTGTAGAATGGCATCGGAGAAATGCGCACAATGTTTCAAAAACTGCACAAGAGTTCAGTATTGATCGTAAGCTAGTTCACGAGTGGAACACTGCTTACGATCTTTTATTGAACAATTATTGATGCCTTCTTGTCTTGTGGCATCTCGAACAATCTTGACGGCACCGAAGATGATCGAGTTTCAGATAACTTTCTTGCGTTAGACGAAGGCGACCTATGAGGAGAACTTGGGGACATATTGTTTGACTCAGATTCGGACTTTGATGGGTTTGATGATCATGATCTTTAGACTTTTATACCCTATAAACGCGTGTTTTTAAATTCATATTTTGTAATATAGTTCTGTTTGTTTCAATATCTTAAGAGTACTAAAATGGTTTTGTTTGCTTTTAAATAAAGTCAGAGTGACTTAAAACATATAAAATTACTTTTTCGCGTGAGACACATTTTTCTCATGTAAGCGCCCATTGCTCGTGTAAGCGCCCACCCCTTCTTTTGATGAAAATTAAAACATCGTGAAGGTGGGCGCATACCTGGTCAACTATGGTAGTACCGGCAGAGATAGGACGGATCCCTGTTGTTATGTACAAGACTGATTACTATGCCAAAATGGATGCACTAGTTAATGACAAACAAACCTACAAACTACTTAAACGAGACTGCACCAGGCTTGTTTGGCATAGTTTTACTCTTTAACAAATTAGCTGTCCAAGACCCACAGGACTGTTCAGGTATCTAGAGTATTTTATCATGAGTTCTTGCAAAAGGTTGGTTTGGGAGCTAATGAATTAATGGCATCATTATGACACTGTTATGTAAGGAAATTTCTCTTTGTAAACCTTTGACATTACTAATATGCTATAATATACTTCTCTTCCTGTGCAGATAACAAATTGTTTGATAATGCAGACACACTCAAGTCACAGATAGTTCAACTTGAGATTCAGACACTTCAAATGAGACAGGTAAATCAAGCCTTGCTTACTGTATTCTTTGAACTTTATTTGCAATATAGTGACAGTGCTTTATCCCATAACTTGAAAATGAGGTGGCCTTGACTTCATTTCAAGTATTTTTTTATTTTTTGATAGTTGAGGAGAGCTTGTAATGGGTAAAAAATGTTAACCTGAAATGAATACTTCACTTTTGTCAGACCTCTAATTTCAATTGATACAAAGTAGAACTTTTTTCAGTTGATACAAAGTAGAACTTCTGCCAGACAATTTGATCATGTAGCCTTAACTTTTTACTGTGGAGGCATATTCTCCATCTGAACACCAGAACCATGGTAGCCAGTCTTTTCTGTCATGTGGGTTGAACGAAACCCCTACTTTCCAGTCTCTGCTACCCCGACTATTTGAAGTATTACAGATTTTTAAGTTGATGGTTGTCAGATCTGAATGACTCAAAGCCAGAAAAAACTTACTGCAACAAGCACCAAGTTCTGAAACAAGCTATCGTAGCTACCAAGCTCAACAAACAGCTGCGAGACAAACTCTCTTTTTATTTATGGATCAATCAACTGTATTCCCAAGAAACATCTCATGGTGTAGCTGCAAGAACAAACACTTTATCAACTGGGCATTTGGTCACTCCACAACAATTTTAACTGAAAACTCTCTTCCACTGGGGAAAAACCGGAACTGCTTGGAAGAAGGGGTAAGCTGCCACTTAACCCAGTAAAGTAATATAAAATATTTTGTAAATACAACAATGTAAGAGTATTAAGTGATCAACTAATGAATTCAAATCAAAAAATGTTATTAAAGATTGACAAACTGCTGGGGTGAAAATGAACCAATGCCACATGTTTCAAGGTTTGTGTGGGTAATATGATGAACAAGAAAACAAGCTCGATTCTTACATCTTAAACATTCTAAAAATTCAACAGTTTAGTTAACTTTATTATTGTACTTGATACCATGCAGAGACATGCAATTCTGGGTTTTGGATTTCGTGAAGGCTTCTTATAGTTTTCGTGTTGGCAGTGCGTCCTATCATGACCCAATGTTTTGACACTCCTGTCCAATGCCTTTATCAGAGCTGATTGATCTGAACACGAGTTCCCTATTTATATCCTTGATGATCTAAAACGCCTGGTGAGGCCTGAAGTTAGCAGCATGCTCAGATAAACAAAACCACCTTTGAAAAATTTGGAAAGGGACACTTTTAAGGCTTTGTTAGCTCTTAAGAAAGATCCAGACAGACTTGTTTTACCAGCAGATATAGCAAATTGCGTTGTGATTACTAGATGATAGATTTCTCTGTACAGAAAACTATTCAATAGTGATGGACCTTCTCCAAGATTTTTACGGCTTGCCAAAAATTCATAAAGCGGGAATTCCTTTGAGACCTATTGTGTCATTCATTAATTCCCCAACTTATGGTATATCTAGTTATTTGGGTCAGATCATGTCACTAGTCGTTGGGAAATCGGAATACACGGTGACAAACTCTTTCGAATTTGCAGATGTTATTAAGAATGTTTCGCTCAATGTTGTGGAAGAATTGGTTTCGTTCGACGTAGTCTCCCTCTTCACCAAAATACCTGTTGATTTTCCCATCAATGTCGCCGAAAAGAGACTAAGACAGGAAGTTAATTTACGTGAAAGAACGTCTTTAACTGCCGAGGATTTGATTGGACTCTTGACTTTTCCTCTTAACGCAACCAGTTTTGTTTTTGACAGAACCTATTACCAACAGGTCTTCGGTGCAGCCATCGGATCTTCCGTTTCGGCTGTCATTGCCAATCGGGTAATGGAAGATATTGAACAAAGAGCACTGGCAACCGCACCAGTGACACCTTTCTCCTGGAAACGATATGTTGATGACGTCATGACGGCGATATCTCGAAACAAAGTGGAAATTCGATTCAATTCACGGTAGAACGCGAAACGAATAACTGCCTGCCATTCTTAGATCGTGTTGTCAAAATAATTGACCATCGAAAGTTGGAAATTGGAAGTGCCAGACCTTACTCCTCAATTAGATTATTATCACTGAATACTGAACACAGACTTTGTCCATTTGAGAGTTTGGCATATATCAGGCGACCAGCGAACGTTCGTGAAGCTCATGATCTCAGAAAAACGATTTTTGAACCCTAGACGAGAATCGAACCCGCAACCTTTCTGAAGGTTGGCTATATTATTATTTACTTAAGAATCTCATTGTTTTGTATACAGGGCACCAATGCTCTTCTCCAACTTTTGCATTTTTTCGCCTGCTTTCTTTTCGAGTTTCGACTCGAAACAAACATTTTTGAAATCTGCGGAAAATTTTGAACCAAAAAGGTGAAGTGCTGGGAAGAAGAAGTGTAAGGGCGAGCTACTAGCCGAACTAATGTTAGGAAATCATTTTGGCGCATCATTCGAAAAGGCCATGTTACTCTAGGCAATATTTCTTGCAATGCAATCGTTGTGACAAAAAATAATGCGTGTTGTTCAATGGATATCAGATCACCGTTCACAATTTACTCTGCAACCTGCAATGCTTCGTTCTTTGGTCCGGCTGAGGTTCACTCTTTTTCGCAGCATTGGAGGCCAAATTGCAAGAGTGTTTATTACATGGTACAATTTGTCGTGTACCGTGGCGAAAAGTAGAAGATGGTTCAACTTGTCTCGCAATTCTTCGTTTCGAGATAGATTGCAAGGTGGGAGTGTTACACGTTCAGTTTTTTTTTGCAACTTATCTCGCAAGGACGTTACGTTGCAAATCACGAGAAATTGCCTCGTGTAACACGGCGGTAAAGATTATATAACTCTGCCAACTGTTGCAGTATTAGGTTATGTCATACTTCCAGGAATCCATTCCCTATTTTAATGCATTCTGTTTCCTTGAAATTTATCAAGTTTTACTGATCAAGCTGTCATTAAGATTCGAGGCTTGAGTCGAGAAGGGCGTGCTTAGGGAAGGGAAAATGAAAAGGCTCCGAAAACAAACATCTTAGTAACTCAAGACTCGAGAAAAAGCAATGCAAAATTGATAGCGGTGATATTTCGACTTGATTTCTCAAACTTACTAATAATTCATGAATCCAAAACTAAAGAAATTAATGCTTAATTAGCATTTCAAATTACCAGTAGTTTTGGAATATTTCAAGGTCCTTGGACTTTGAAATATTTATAAACGACTATATAAGACCAAACATAATCCGAAAATAAACGGTGAGTAACTCAAGATATGAGCTAAAAAACAAGACACAAGTGTAGCAATAATATTTCAGTTGACCTGACGAAGGCTGTGCAATAAAGTCGAAATATTATCGCTACACCTGTGTCTTGTTTTTTAGCTCATATGTTGAGTTACTCACAAGATGTCTATTTTCGGATTATGTTTTGTCTTATATTTTTTCAAATTGTCGGCTGGCAATGGATTTTAGTCTAAACGACTAGTAGTTTAGAATTTCTTTATTTGAGAAGTCAGTTCAAATACTCGACGTCGGACTTTACGGGGATTTCAAATTCCTCAAGTTAGAGAGGCTCGCCTTTTCAAACCACACTCGAACGTTGAAGTCCCAGTAATAAGAGCGCAATAATTCGCGTACTCACGTACCAGAGGTACCTCAGCGTCACGGTCTAGTGCTTCTTTGTCTTCAGCTAGGTACCTCGTCGTGCGCTGCAGTCTCATCTGGGTATTTATATTTTTCTTGTGCCATTTGACCAGCAAAACTTCTTTAAAGTACTCAAAATTGTAATTAAATTTAGTTTTACATGTAAAATCGGACATCTAGGACATTTCCTGGGATAAAACAGATATTGTACGTTCAGAAAAATATTGAATATTGACTTGTGGCCCTGACGCGAGTTGTCTTGTCAGATTTCATTGACAATTGTTGTAGAAGTATTATGATTTATCCTGTTCTTAAAGACTAACTACGTCTTGAGTCTCAAGTTTGTACCAGTTAAAGCATGTGGTAATTTTCGTTGCAGTACCAGTGAGGTACAGTGAAAATTTTGAATTATAGAACCCTGGTAATGTCCTCCGGCTCGTATTTGTATTAGTCAAGCTATTATTTACGTACAAGCCACAGGGGATGATGTCATTTATACATAATGAAGCAGTGTTACGGGTTTGAATTACAAATTTGTCGCTATTTCCGTAAATATCATTTTACCAGACAATGTAAAATTGTGATAAGAGACATACTACAACTCTCCTCGCCAGCAGCGGGTTTACTCCGATCAAGCAATTTATTGCGCCACAAAATTGTTAGAATCGTTGTCTGGTTTAACGTTCGGTTAAACATCTAACCTTGTTAGGTTGATGCAGTATTGATATTATTAATGTATCCATGAACTTTCCATATCTTCATGTAAACTTACTTCTTAGGAAAACGCAGAGCTGCAAGAACAAGCGTCTAATAGCAGGTGGGTTTTTAGAAAACGATCTCTTTTGCTATACTTTAAGATGCTGGTGCTGTCAATAAATTATTATTAATCGTCTTTTGTAATCCTGAAATAAAATTTCAATACCATCTCGTTGTTGATTATGTTCTAATTCTAGTGGGACAGTCAGCAGTGAAAAGGTTCTAGCACTGGAACAGAAGATCTTTAAACTTCAGGAGGAAGTGACTAAATTACATCGAACTAAAGGAGAGGTAAATTACTAATACAACTACATTTTAGTGCTGCGTTTTCAGGGGCGGATCCAGCTCCAAATCTGCCCGTTGCTGGGAAGAGATGGTCGCGATTTCTAGGGGGGTTTGGGGGCATGCTCCCCCGGAAAATTTTGAAATTTTAAAACTGCAGAAACAGCGTTTCCTGCATTTTTAAAAGACATTT
>JBAHVQ010000534.1:513176-524699 GCA_036872915.1 Nanipora kamurai | reverse complement strand
ACCGTCATCAACATAAAACTCGCCTCTCTACCCTTGGACGCTGCTTTTGAGACGATTTCTGTGCTGTCTCTATTAACAAGCCACAGTTTTCCAAGATTGAACCATAAGTCCTTCTCAGATAATATCTGAGACCCTAACCATTTTGCTCTTGCGACCATAACTAAGCTTCGTGCCTCTTTAAGTTGATTATTCGGCTTTATAGATTCTTTAGATGCTTTTAGATGCTTTAGATGATTATAGATGCTTTATATATATATTCGGCCTCTTTAAGTTGATTATACGGCTATATAGATTTCTTATACTGAACCCGTGGCAGCACTGCGTTTGCAGTTTTTATTGCTTTGCACAATTCCTCATAAAAATTGGAAACATTCGAGAGATCTTTAACTAGAAGCTCGTTTGTTAAACAGATTAAGTTTTCCTTGTAAAGATCGAGTTGATGCGTGGAGCATCGTCTCCAAGATATCTTTTCGTATAAATAATAACATGAGTTATTATTACCATTTGATTCTTCCGGCGCTTTCAAACAAAAATTGATACTAACAGTTACTGGTAAATGGAACGCTGTATTATCTGGGTGTTCATTGAGCATTTGTGCTAAGTCAACCAACTCGATTGCATTGCTATCGACGAAAACATAGTCTACAATTGAACACCCCGTATTTGGAAGATATGTAAATTGTCGACTTCGCACCATGGAGACAAATTACCTGGAACTAAGTTCATTTTGTTCAAAAATCCTTGTAACCTTTTACCTCTAGTGTTCCATTGTTGCCTAAGCTTATCTTCTTTAAGGTGCACATTAAAATCCCCAAGCAATATCAAACTTGTTCAACATACTTTATGTGGAACACAAAACTGTTCTAATGTTTCTAACGTTTCTATATATTCTCTTGAAGGATGGTTTTTTGAAGGGAAATATACTGCCACGATTGCGAAAGTCATATTCGCAATTTTGAAAGAAGGTGCGGCCAATCGATCAGACGACGTATATATTTCTCGTGCATTAATGCTTTTCTTTAACAGCAAGGCGACTCCACCTTGACCTCTTTTCCACCGTTCATTTGTATTATTATCCAAACTGCTGCGCGAAATAACATCAAAATTGTCATCAAGACTTTCTAAAAACGACAAATCGTCTTCATAAAGCCAATGCTCGCTTAAGGCCAAAATGTCTAATTTATACAGGAGTTTTCGTGCATAAATGAAATTACCATAGATTCCTCCACAATTCCAACAACCCAAATTTAATATTGTGGGTTCGTATTGTCATTACTTGTTACACCTTTCTTTTCCCACTTTTGTTTTGACAGCCACTGCCTGGATAGACATGTTTCGGCCAAAAGTCATTCTTGGATACGCAATCAAACTCTTTGGCATTAATGTTGACTCGGACAGCAATTGTACCTTGTCGTTTGCTATTAAACAGCCTTATAAACGTTGGGGAAATCTCTCTTTGTTCCATATAGTCCCTAATTTTTTCTACAGTTGTACCTGAGCAAACGCCTCCGAGATACAGTCGTTTTATCTTCCTTCTTTCCACTCCAACAAAACCTTCATTCATGTTAATGTCTTGTTCTGAATGATCTGTTTGAGCACCTGAATTGTTGCTCTCACTATTTGCAGTGACATTTGAAATAACATTACTGGAATCTGCGGTTGACACGGTAGATTGATTTCCCTGCTTTTTGTTGGAATCACTTGGTTTATTTTCCAAATACATTTCATTATTCCTCGTCGTGCTCGCAGTACCAGTAAAGTCCCTTGGGGGTTCCACTCCAGTAACTCCCTTATCTTTTATCGATTGCTTAGTGTCATCAGCATCCTTGCTCATTTTCTGAATTTGTGTATCATCGTTTGTCACGCTCTTAGTAGAAGTATTGCCTCGTGGGGATTTCGCTTCGGTGACTCCCTTATTTTTTGTCCAATGTTTTTTAATATTGTCAACATCCTTACTAACTTTTTGAATTTGTTTATCGTGTTTTGTTAAATCTTCATTTTGAACCGCTATTCGAGCATCATAATTTTCAAATTTATCTCTCACCTCTTCGAAATCCGCTTTATATTTCGCTCTAAAGCTAGCCAGTTCGTATTCTAATGAACGAATCTTTGCCTGCTTTTCGCACACGCTTTTTTTTAAGTCAGCAACCTCGTGTGTCAACGCTTGCACAGTTTGATCGAATTCTTCCCTAAGTTCGGCCAGTTTAATGTCTAAACTTTCCAAGTGAGATAGAAGTTGGTTTCCATCACTTTGACTAAGCAATTTTAAGCTCTCTTGAACGTTTGCAATCGCGGTCGCAACGCTTGCAGAGCCTGAAGACTTTTTAAAAATATCATAAAATTCACTTGTCATCTCTTGCGACGAGGCAAAGTTCACCAAAGCGACAATGTCAGATGATAACTTTTCGTTTGCCGTCTTGCCCCCCACTCTCGTGATCCTTCTTAAAGGTTTTTCTTTGGGAAAATTATTCAATTTGTACTTACAGTACTTCGTAAGTTCATCTCTCCTTGTATTTAACTTGCCTGTGGTTTCACGAGAGAGCTTCGCCTTAACTTCACCCATGGACGTCGAAGCAATCACCCGTTCGACATCTTCAATAAATTTTATTACTCCATTTCGTTCGCTTGTCTCCCAGGATTGCGTGTTACTCATAACATCCGATTCTCCAACACTAGAAGAGTCACTCCATAAAATTTGTCAAAGAATCAGCTAAATTTTGACTGTTATTTCTTAATAGAGCAGAGCTCAAATTTTCATGACCGTCCGCCATGAGAGCTACGTGTTTGAAAACTTTGGTTTTGAAATTTAAAGAATGCTGTCTTAAAATCTATTTAAATTTAGCCCTTTCATTCGCGCAGTGACCAGGGGTCATCCCTTTGAAGAGTAAAATCGTCTGGCGTTAGACAGAGTAAAATGATCAAGTTATCACACAACAACTGCATGCATGAAAGGGTTAGACTAGACACTGTATGAAAATATGCAAAGTTTTCAAGCAAGTACTTGATAAGAATAGTTCGGCAAGAATTAGGACCCCGACGACAAAGAAAAACCAAATCAACATAAATGTTGCATGTCAAATTAGGCATAAACTTACGTCCCATTTTGAAAGTTCAGTTGCGTTTTGAAATTCTTGTTGGCGCAGACGTTCCTTGAGCTCTTCGGCATTTCTGTTTACACTGACATTTTCTAGCCTTTCAAAGTCGACCAGTCGTCCAAATTTCAACATTTGCATCCTTTTAACTTTCTCTTCTAGCTCAGAAATCTGTAATAGTAAATACTTTAATCTTAATTAAAACTTTAGAGACCATTACCTGGAAGTTAAAGGACACTTTATAGGCAACTAAATGTGACCAAACACATTCATTCGTTCGATCGTTCATTCATCGTTTGATCGTTCATTCGTTCTCCTACTCGTTCACTCGGTTACTCCAAATCACTATACTGAGCGTCGTCATGTCGGATAATAAAATTCAACTCTTGCACAGGCTTTAACTTCCTCTACGAAAAGAGAGCTTATAACAGGAGGACGCGGGCGAGCGGATATAAGCCATGGAATAAGCTCCTGGGTATAAATTTGAACGAAATGCACGAAATAAAGAAAAAAGAATTAACCAGTTCAGTAGCACGTTCATTTGATCGTTAAGTATAGTACACTTTACGAAGCAGCTCAGTTGGTAAAGCAACTGACGCTTCAGAAATGTTCACATAGAGAATAATTCAGTTTTATCTGTACCCTTAATAAATATAACATGACCTCACACGCGTGATTTTAATGCGATTACATGTGATCACACGTTAAAAAAATGTTTCAAGTTTTCCCATGCCGTTTTTCACATTTTAAAATTATTCACAGTTTATAATTTACCCATAAAATGCAATTTCACATGCCTTACAAATGCTTTTTACATGTGGTTTACACGTGGTTCACATGTGAAATAACTTCACCTGTTCTAATTTCACACGTGAAAACAGGCAAGTGGAATTTTCAAAAGTGTGACACATCTCTGTCTTCTCTAAATGTGGATTTAGGTAAGCAGCAACTCCATTTCGAGGATTTCCATGCACTTGATTGAATACAATTAATTATTTGAATGCGATTGAGCCCGCTTTGAGTATTTAAAATACTTAATATTCCCCATGTGTAACTTTGTCAGAAAACCTTTTCAAATTTGAACTAAACTGGATACCTTTCCTTGACTGCTATTTGCCAGTTACATGGGTAAGTCTCCGTTCTCGGTACCTAAGTATGACTCACTTATACACACATAAAAAATACACAAAAGCATACCTCAGCTTCCTTTGCTTTCTTATCTCTTTTTAACTGGACATGTGTTTGACGATGCTCTCTGCCAATTGGGTTAATAACAGAAAAACATACAAAAAAGTGAAAATAATCGCACATTTAAGTCAGGTTGAAATCAGCACTTTACAATGAACTTTAACAGCTGCATTACCGAAATAATCTTTTCTGTTCTGCCTTTTCAACTTCCAGTTCTTTAATCCTCTTTTGAAGACGATTCTGATCAGACCTCATAAACACCAAGCAGGAAGACAAATCCTGTGACATAGCATTGTTTACGATGTATTGAATTTGATGTAGTTTAAGCGTGGCAACAACATCTAACTCGTTTAATTTTTGCTGTTTCTCTCGCTAAAGGGTAGGAGAAAGATGGTCGTAACTTGAGATCCAATCGTAAAACGTACACAAAACAAATAAACTCCACAAATTTTGTTCTACCTGAAATGCCTCTAGTTCGGATTCAGCGGTGCTAAATGCGGAGTCGATAACTTTAGCTCTTTTTTTTAGTGCATCCAACTCTTTTTTTAGTGACTCCAGGGCTTTCTTCTCCTCCGCCAGATTCTCTTCAATATCCAGACGATTTTCCCGCAGTTGACAAACTTGATCAAACAGTGACTAGAAAGATATAAACTGCTTAAGAGCTAGTTATTTCAAAGTACAAAGGATAAGATCTTGTTCCAACATCTAACAATGATGTCCCGCGGTGGATGTTTTACTTGAGGAGGCTGTAGTTTGCAGTTCTACGTCTGCGATTACACTTTTACGGCCAATTAATATATTTTTCTAGTCGTGATTAGGGTAAACAATACATTGTTAAAGGGTTTTCTCAAGCAATTCTTCCATAAGTTATTCTTAAATTCTTGTAATATGTTGTAATTATGGAAACCTTTGTATATTTGATTTTTAGAGAAACCGTGGTGGGTAAACTTGAAACAAAATCATTGAAATACAAGAATACTGCATTACAGATTTTTGATAAAGTTTTAGAATAGTTTCAGGTTGCTTTGTTGAACTAATATATGAAATGAGGAAAGGATAAGAATTCAGAGCCTGTCGAGAAATTTAAGACGTATAAAGCAATACAAAATGCGAAAAAGAGACCAATATTTTGGGCCTTCCTGATGTCTCTTTTACGGATTTTGCTTTATTTTACAAAATGGATAAGTTACCGGCTTTTATTAGGAGTTAAAGAGGGCTCTTATTCACGTAGATCCTTTGTATGGGACGTCAAACCGACTCATCAGATGGGAAACTCCAAAGTTCTGATGTTCAACAGATCGAATAATTTACGAGACATTGTTCCCTAGTACCGTTCTTCCAATGGGGCAATACGTGCAAAGGGTCTATGATAACCATATTCGAAATTGTGATAATGTTGCCAAGGCAATACCAAGTAGACTTCAAAAGCTTTAAGAAAAACAAAGAAGTTCTTAACTATTGAATTCTCAATTTGATTAATACCATTGGCGAAGAGGCACTGGCGGAAGTGGCACGGCACTAATCGGAAAGGTACGAGGCAAGTCCCCAGATACAACATTTGGATCAGCTAATAGCTCAAAACATGCAAAGCAAAGAAGGCATACAAAATAAAGGAAATCCCAGAGTGAATACTTGAACATAACCAAAGAGAATCCTGTTCAGCATACCAACTCGGTACACAATGGGTGAGGGCAAATAGGCCTATGGGTAGAGCAAACAATACAGAAGTTCGAATCTGTGATGGAAAACACCAATATCCTTGGTTGATAATTCGAATCGGGTATAAGACAATACGTAAGGACATACAGGCAGGGCAGGCACGGCAGACACGGTCCAAATCCAAATTTTGAAGGAAGGGCACAGATAACAGAAGGTACGGTCGTAATAGCCCAAGTCGTCGAAGCACAATAGGTGAGGACATAAACCCAGGGACAAATTCGAATTTGTGAGGCAAAGCACGTATTCAAACAACAATAACATTTTTTTAACTAATTTTGTGCAAAACAACGAGTTGGATCGTACGAGTAGGGAAAGCACGGTACAAGTCCGAAATAATTGTGAGGCAAAACACACATATAAACTAACAACATTGTGGCTTAATTCCACAAATTGCATAACCACAATTGGGAGAGCGTACGTGTAGGGGAAGCATGTAATACCCAAAGTAACATGCGATAACGGAAGAAATTTAAAATGTCGGTCAATTATAAGGCAATATCATCGCGGAGGACGAACTACAAGAGAACATTAAAGTTAAGAACGAACAAAGTTCAAGTGAATCCTAAAGCTAGCTTGAAATAATTAAAGACGGGTATAGACTGGTACACGAGTGGTCAACGAACAAGTGTACGGAACATGGTAATATCGTAATACGAGGTAGACTCTTCAGCTATAACTGAGCTCCAATTCGACAGGCGGTTGATCTGGTTTGGAAATATTGACGCCCGCAGTTGGTGCAGTAGCCACGTTAAAGGAGAACTCCACTCCAAATACAATTAAGATTTGAATAAAAGATCATACCTGTATTAGATTGTTCCTGAATTATTTCGGGATAAATGTTCATTGTTAAGGAGAAATTGTTCGACAAAGTTCGCGATTTTTTTACATTTGGAAGCCATGTTGTTCTTTCTCAAGCAGACGCGGATTGTCAACGGTTTTAGCTTTGTGACGTCAGCGAGTGCTTCCTTGTTGAACTGCAGTGTACGAAGTTCAACAGGTTTTTAACAATATGGAAGTAAAGCATTTGAAGGTCTTAACACAAAACCCATAGCCATGTTGCATACAGCTGCCTGTATGCAACATGCCTATGGGTTTTGTGTTCAGGGCCTTCGAATGCTTCACTTCCATATTGTTGTTTATACTGAAACCAAGCAACCTGTAATACCCATCGATTTAAACAAACTGCTCTAAAACCTGAGTTATCTGTTATACAACTATAAGGATCTGGAGGATTTTCTTGTTCAAAAACCTCGTCGTTTGTGTTCACGACTTGTCGAACTTCGTGACAACAGATGCATTGGTCTTCCCTATCAATTATCTGGCAATGCTCGCATGAACAACTAACAATGGGAAATACGACCCTACTACGACTGTCACAATTGAAGAGGAAGGAAAGATAATTCAATTAGCCAATTTGGCTAATGCGGTCATGTTCGCAATAGTCCTAAATGAATTCCCTCTCTTCTGGTTTTTGATTTTTAATAAATCAAACAACGCTTTTAGTTGTTAACCACTGACGTAGTAAATATCATTTCTTAACAATGCCCTCTCTGGACTGGTAGTTCCACGTTCAAAATAATGAGCGTATGGATAGAATTTAAATTATTTGCATGCATTTAAAAACACAACTGCTAATGACATAGTTGATGGTCTTGGCACTGCCCTCAAACCCTATTTTTGCACCCAAGCAACTAAACGTTAGGGGCGTCGAGGGACTGAATGGTTCCCATTTCGACTAAGGCCGTCACCATTGATAAGAAATACTCATATAAGCCAAAACAAAAACTTTTAAATTTAACTTCCTATTCCCGCCCCAACTAGGGTGGTTGAGATTGAATTAATTCTATTTCAGCGATTATGTTGGAAACAAAGTCGAATAACCGCTACGACCCAAATTCTATTCTAATATGTCATTTGGATAAAGAGGAACGTGATATATCATGTTGTTGTCCTTGTTATTTTTGTTGCTGTCATTGTTTTTGTTTCTTTTTCTTTATGGTACGATTTTCTAAAAAGTCTTCGGCTGTTTCAAATAAAAAATATTCTCGGTCGCTAAGATGTTTTCACAGTAGATCGCGATAAGCCAAGTTGTTATCTATGTGAAAATTTTAAACTCGAAAGTTACATTTTTTTTGTAGTAACAACAGATCTTTTACGGCGCTAAGAGCCAAATTGGTTACCATACAACGGTTGTTTGTTTACAATTGTCTGTGTTAACCATATAAAATTTATGGCGTCAAAATTCATAAACCTAAACGACGGAGTTGAAAATACATTGTCTCTGGGTCTTTCGAATTACAGTGAAAGAGTCTGCAACGACGAAGAAGCAACTAGGATTAAACATGTTCAAATTTTCCCGTAATTTGAATTTCGTTATTTAAATACAATTCAAACACCTCTTGCTCAAAATCTGCTTTGATTAAAATGTTTAGATTCCCTCCTCAATTAAGAACTGAGCCCATTAATTACAACAACCTCGTTGAGTAAACCCTTCATTAACCTCGGCAATGATTGCGTCAGTAATTAAAAGAATTATTTTCAAGGGAGAGGAAATTTACTTGTAATAAAAAGCCTACTTCCCTAACTTAATAGTCCATGCAGTGGTGAACGTAGGCTTTTCACGTTGTACGCCTTTGCAATCCTAGGTCGAAATAACTCAGATAAACTGGAGCTTATATAGACCTCCCTCTTTCAAGGCATTCTCTTGACAATTAGTATTCTCACAAAACTTGGTCAAGCTGATTTCATTTTCATTTCCAACTAAAAGATGGACCGCACCAATAAGTTCTACAAGAGAATATTGAGTCATACCTGATCACACCCTGGTGGACAAACGCTGTCATCGAGAGCCTCTTCATCTGAGTTACTTTCTTCACTTGACGTAAGTTCTTCGTCGCTTTCATCGTCACCACTTTCTTCGTCAGAACCCTCTTGTGTTTCTTCTTTCTTTTTAGTGCGTTTGATTTTTTTTTTAAAAACTTTTGTCAAAAAACTCTCAAATTTGTTGTTCTCACCAATCATAGAAGAAAATGTCGCATGCAAGGATTTTTCCTGCTCTTGGTATTTCTCAATCTCTTCCTTTTTAAGGTCCAGCTTCACTTGACAATCTTCAATCTTTCAAAATCAACATGTAATGGAAAAAAGTTAAAGCAAACTTTTTAGACTTGTGTCTTCTCCTCCCTAAATTACGTAGCGAGGGGAATGGGGAAGTAGCCATGAGCAGCTTGTTTCTCCGAAGTGAGACCAATTGTAATCGACTTTAGTTATAAATATAATAGCCCGGCAAATAAGTTTAACTCTTTCCCGGCGGCACCAGACTTTTATTATTTTACTCTGGAGAACGCCAGACGATTTTACTCGTCAAAAGGAGAGGCACTGCTGGGAAATGGTTAAATGAAGCCATAATAGGACCATATCCATTATAAAAATCTTTTATTGACTAACGTTTCGTTATTAAGCAGTAAAATCATTAGAGCAATTCTTTAGTAACAAGGGTTGAACGGCTTAAATAGCTAACTGCAACAAAAATAGTAATGGATGTCACAAAGGATTAGCGGCATGACGAATTAGCAGAAGGAGTGCGAATTGTCATGTGGTGAAGAAGTAGGCGTGTTAAGAATATAAATTCGAAGACGAAAAGAAAAAATATTTTTTATCCATTCCCCCCTTCTAATTTAAATTCTTGACACGTCTACTTTTTCACCACATGACAACTCACACTCCTTCCGCTAATTCTTCTTGCCGCTAATCCTTTGTGACATTCATCATTCAGTATTTTGTAACAGTTATCTATTTAAGTCGCTCAACCCGTCTAAATAATTACTTCGATAATGTGACTGGTTAAGTAACAAAACCTTATTCATCTAAAGATTTTTATAAAAGATATGGTTTCATTATGGCTTTATTTATACTTATTTGCTGGGCCATTATATTTATAACTAAATTGTAATAAACTTTATTTTAAAGAGTTGTGAGGTTTCCCGCTGTTCAACCTGTCTTATGCCTTCGTTACTCAGAAAAACTCTAAGACCTAGCTGGCGCTCAAACCTGAAACCACCTTAATCCTAGCCACAAGCTCTAACCGGTGGAACTTATATGGCACAGTAGTTACTAACGGAATCTCGAGCACATGATCACATGAAAAAAATCTATGTTAAGTTTCAACAGATCTTGAAGTGTTACAATTATACCTACCCAATACAACTCCCAAATTGCGAAAAATTCAACTCTTGGGCCTTTGGCTGACAATCAAACTCGCAACCCCGCAAATCTATGGTAGCGTTCTATCAACACCGTTGGGGCCGTTGCTATCTATACAAATACAGTGCTTAAGCCCATGCTTTTGGCAACGGCCTTGGCAGGATGCTGGATTATTTATGTTAGAAACTGCAGCTATATTTTTTATATATTTTTTCCCGAGCTTTTCAAGCTGTGTGAAGCGTTCGATACAATGTCACCCCAGGCATGGAAGTCTCAATAAATACTGGAATAAGCCACCTTGAAATTCCGAGTGTACATTGTTTTTCGACGTAACAGGGAAAAAAAAGTATTTTCAATCTGAACTAGTCCATTTACATGAACTGCTTAAGTAGTAAGCCTCTAAGCTAGCTATCTCTCCGTAGCTATCCTCTGTTATTGCATACAGCAACATATCCACCTTGAATAACATTTAAACTATAAATAATTCGAAAAGTTGCATCATGAGATGTTGAAAAACCAGACAAGACAAGGTAAGTGCGGTGATACCTTCACTCTATTTCAACGTCACTTTCAACCCAAATTATTTCAACAGCTAGCTGGGTCTACACATTTTGGGGACAAGCTCCTTTATCAAGGAGCATATATATATGGACGTATTTCTAAAACTTGTCAATAACTCAACCACCTGAAAACAAATTAGGATGCCTAGTATGATGTCATCGCCTATTAACAATAAAGTTAATCAAAGACGGTAATTCTGGACAAGAAATGGGGACAATTAACATAGTGATAGATACATATTAACTTGAAATATATCACATTAAAAGAAAAATGATAGTTCTTTGCTGGTTTTGTACCGTCAATGAATTGTTCATCGGCTAAAACAACACAATAGATGACCAGTCACTTAAAACCTGGCTGAGGTTACCTTATCTAAAAACGTAAATCTCTTGTTGGACAACTGTTTTAACTAACATTACCGGCGCAACTTAAAAATCCTTAAAAATATATTTTATCGTTATGTCGCCAACCAAAAAAATCAAATTTTTCGTCTCTAATGAAGACAAGACTTCTCAAGAAATAACATCATTTATGAAAGTTTATATTCAGCATGCAAATACAAATTAATAGATAAAACCCAAAGTTGTATTGAAAGCCAACTTAATGGACACTCCACTCTACTTAATTTCCTTACACACACGTTCTTCGTGACAGGCTTAACAACTCCTATTTTGTCTCACCTGGTCCTGTAACGTGCCGAAGTACAACACACAAAAGACACACTCGGGTTTTTTAATAATATATTCGTCTAGCTTGGCATGTG
>JBAHVQ010000534.1:484019-494078 GCA_036872915.1 Nanipora kamurai | reverse complement strand
TAGTTTCCTTGTCCAATAACTCATAGAATTACAATCAAACTTCAACTTAAGGTAAGTCTCGTTTAATTTTAAATTATAAGGGAATATTAATTGGTGTATGTTGTCGTGACAACTGGTTGTGTATTACTGTAAGTATGCAAAATAAAAAGATGGATTATTTCTACTATTTTTATAATTGTTTCTTAAGTATAAATTGAAAACACAAATTATTAGAGTGTCAAAAGGTTGAATATGTCACTTCAGTCAAGCCACCTAATTCAAATTCCACACAACATGCATGCGATAGGCAATGGACAATATTCACGATACTAAGTTCCCCGTGCAATGTGGGTTGTTCCAGTCTCTACAGGGAGCATATTTACAAGAGCAAACACGAGTTTGTTTTTCACCGGCTTATTCAAACCAGGAACCTTTGCGATTTAAACAATGGAATACCAAGCTGGTCGTAGTCGAAAATGAAAACATTGCATATTTCGGCTTTCATTACAAATATCGAAACAAACATTCAGACCTTACACGCCTCATCTCTACATTGAAATGAGGGTGTGCAGAATATTCTTGCACCAGTTAATATGATATATTTGTTTTGTCCAAAGAATCAAGGGTACAAACCTGTCTTGCAATTTCTTTAGCCCTATCGCGTGTTTCTCGGATTCCCAGGCTAACTCTTTACGAACTAAATCAATCTGTAAAAGCAATAAAATCAAGGTTACTACTTCAATCCTATAACTAAACATAAATATATTAATTGATGCAATATGTCACTTGCAAACTTATTATATTCTTGACTAATCTTTCATTGTTCATGCATTCCACTATTTTGTACTTAGGAATGTTTTTCTGCAGTGCTCGAACCCGCCTTCTGATCGCTGGTGAGATACACTAACCATCACGCAATAACATGGTGAACATCGGTTAGATTAATCGTGGCTAAGACCGTTTAGTTTTATGGTTATAGAATTTAAAGAGCAATCACAACTTTTCGTGTTTGATTTCCATCTGAGACTCTAAGAAAATACCGGGATCTAGAGAGCATTCGCGTATATCACAAAATTTTAAACTTATTGTTTCTACAAGGGTGTTAAACCTTCTCATAAGACAACATCCTAAATATACTGAGGGCTACATAATGTAGGGTACACCTTATTTTTTTTAATCAGCTCTGACGTAAAGTCAGGCAAGTAGTCGGGGCAAAACATTCTTGTAAGTCTTTACAAAGTCAGTTTTTATCATTCTGGCGTTGAAAATACGAACGTTCCGAAGAGGACAAGAAAAGGGCGACATCAACCACGTTCAGACCGGCTCAAGACTACCTACTTTATTTTCAGTGCTTATTATTTGGATTAGCGATTACTTCAATCAAAGCAATTCTAAATTTCAATAATATACGGCAGCTAACCACTGAAAAACTCCCGATTAGACACCTCTCCTCCGCAGAGGTTCCTGTTTTGAATGTGTTTTGAATTGTAAACTCGGGAGCAGGAGAAGAGACGCGCGGTGAGTGATGGGGAGAGGGAAAGCAAAGAAACCCCTGCCAGATAATGATGCTGTTCATGTGGGAGCTTGGAGTGTATCAGGCGACCAACGAACGTTCCGCAAGCTCATGATCTCAGAAAAACGATTACGGCTCAGAAATTGTTTTTCTAAGATCATGAGCTTGACGAGCGTTTGTTGATCGTCTCCTAGGGTACCGTACGCAAAATAATGACATTGGCTATGGTTAACACATTATTTGATCCGGGAAGTCATTTCGTGCGAGCAATGATCTACTAATTAACAAGATAAAACTGCTAAAAGGCGGACATACAAATAATACGGAACTACTGTTTGACTGTCATGCATATTCATAACCGGATTAAGAGACTATGGTGCCCAGACGGAGAGTGCAAATTTTGGCACGACAATACTAAGTTTTTAAACTTTCATGTCTTAATAATGTGGCGCTCAATATTCTCGCATTGCTTTAAGACAAATCTTTTTATAATATTTTGTAAAATCAATCAAGGAAATTTAATCGTACTTATAGCACGGAATAAATTGCCTGAGGCGCTCGAAAACGTGCGAAGAATTCGGCTGTACCTCCGCCTTCTCTTCATATTTCTTGGCTCCTAATCAATCCTCCCTATGTTTTTATAACTTAGTATTTTCACGGCTAGTGCGTTTTGTTTCCACATTCAACAAACCTTATTCACTGTTTGGGCTTCCTGTTGTTTTCGTAGTTCTGGATCAATGTCTAGTTCCTAATGATGAAAAAAAGCACAACCACTTCAAGAACTGTGTACATAATGAATTTTAATGATTACGACGACGATGATAACAGCAATACAGTAGAAACAACATAAGCAACATCATAACAACACCATTAACAACAATAACAACAGACATTACCAACTACGACAACAACGAAAACGATGACGATGACCACTGCAATGACAGTGATACCAACAACTACATTAAGTTATTATTAACACGAGCTTATATGTGTATTTCTTCAAAAGATTTACAGCATAAAAAGATTGTAATACTAAATCGTATCTTACCTGAGACCGAATTCGAAGATACTCGGGAAGATTTTGGTTTCGTACCAGTATTGATTTAAAAGACCTCCTGAGCTTTGCAATTCTACGGCGAACGTTCTAGGAATTACAAAAAAGTTTAAGCTTAGTTGAAAATAACTTAAGAATAGTAACCTTATGCATGTCATCTTTCAAATTTACGTTTGGATATTAAAGTGTTCAATCTTTTTAAATTTTTTTAAAAGGAATGAAGGTTTTGTTATTTTTTTGACTGACTAATTCCAAGGGGTCCATTAAAAGAAAGGAGCGCGTGTATTCACAATAGAATGTTCATGGGCCAAAATAATTGCAATTGCACGTGGTGACACTTCCTTTTCTGACACAAATGCTGCACACAATTATTCTTGTAATGCTTACTGTTGCACAAAATGTAAGCGCGAATTTAACTGTGAACACCACACGAACATCAAGGTTAGAATGTGATTCCGTTCAATATCATTTCAAGGGAAAGCCTTCATCGCACAGAGACAAAATTCTACGATTAAACTGCATGATTAAATGTCATGATTGAAAGTTAACCTTTTTTAGAATTGATCACTTATTAACGAATTTATCGTCATAAAACGTTTCGTCGATAAACGTGAATTGCGTAGCAGAATATGATACCAACCGGTTCAGTAATACAATTTACACTTTAAGTAACACGTTTATGTTTTTTTCGTGACATATTATCTAAACAGTATTTCATAAAATACCAATTGTTGAGCACTAATTATAGTAAAATATTATCGATCCTTTTATTACCTGCTTTTTCTCTTCCGCGATTTTTATCATTCTATCATGTTCGGCCTTTTGTTTTTCCAGTTCAATACTAAAACGAAATTCAAGAAAGCGACAAATGCACATTTAAAAGCACCGTTCAGAATATTTGGTGTATTTAATCTGACTTTCTGAATGGCTACAGTTGTTTGGAAAGATTATGGTCAATGCAAGTAAGTACACTGTCTTGCTACCAAACCTGTAATAATTCGGGTCATCGATATCATCGATCGTTTTAGCTACTTCCTGTCCATCCTCACCAATCACTGTCTGCAAGAAATTCAAATTGAGAACTCAACAAGCAACGATAAGAAGTCTGTACCAAAAACGATGGACGGTTATATCGTATCAAATCACCAGTTTTGAGATTTTTAACACAATCGAGGGCTCGATTTTTTTAGCTGGTCGCTTGTAACTACAAGCCATTAAGAAAGTAAGACAACGCTACCGAAGTCACCAAGGTAAATACGACCAGCTGTTCAAAAACTACGGCACACCGTACACTTGAACGTGAAACCAATTGAACGGTTACTAACCCGCTATTTTCATAACCACAATATAGGGTTTGATTTTATGACCTGACTTAAATTATATAATTTAATAAAATTTTGTACTTATTTCAAAGTTCTTGCAAAGGAAATCATAAACCTAACACAAGCATGCAATTGTTCCATCATTACGTAAATACGTGGGTCTGTGCTGATAGATGTGTGTATCTTTGTGAATGCAAGTGTAAGTGCTCATGGATATGCGAGTACTGGAATGTGTGTACGCGTGTAAGAAAATTGGTGGTTATCAGTGGAACACCTGATCAGAAGAACGTTTTGGCTTTCATGCGGAAAGTTCCTCTCTATGAGTGAAATTGAAAATTTATCTCGTTCGAATAAAATTTCTTGGTAATATTTTTCGTCTGACATGGAAATGTAACTTAAACTGGACCCTGGCTGCAGGACATTCACCATATGACCCACTATCATACCTTCCTGTAAATCGAACTTAATTCTATCAAATAAAACAACCGATACAGCTTTATAAGCTTTTGTCTGTTCGATTTGTTGAAAGAGTATTTGTGATCAAGACCGTTGTTTTCCAATAATCAAAAAAAGCTTTTATAATACCTGGAATATTAAAATGCATTTCACAGCTAGTAAGACCCAAAACCATGTTTTCTTGACATTTTTATCCTCTTGACGAATGCGATCGAATAGAGTGACTTACAATTGCACTAAGCATTTTTCCAACGCTTATATGAACCAGTATTTTCATATATTATTGGCTCAATCGCATGTTTCAGGGTTAGAAAAAGCGCAGTAAAATCGTGTGTATAAACAGCCCTTATGGTTAACGGCACGTTTGTCTATAACTAGAGATCATACCTTTATCTTAGGTATCAAAGATTGTGACAATGGTTTTGATTCTTTCAAAGTTGCGTCACTCAAAAAATTATACACGAAGAAATTTCCATCAGTTCCGGCTGTAAACACATATTTATCGTCGAAGCTGGTACGGATAGCTGTAATTGCTCCTTGATGGCTGTCGTGTACATGCAGAGCCCAATATGTAGTAAGAGAATCAAGAACATTCTTGCCATGAACTGGATGAATGCGCACTACACCATTTTCCATGCCAAATAAAACAAAATCTCCAGAATTACTATACACCGGAAAAAAGAAGTAAGAATAGGACTCATGAGATGAAAATTAACAGTTTAAAAAACATTAACAGTTTAAGTCGCACAGCCACATGAACGACAAAACAACGACGTAAAATATGTCAATAATAACATCAACGTCATCATCGATATCATCTAAAAGCATTCAATTCATTTCAGCTAAACGAATTTTTTGGTCTTAAAAGCATTTATAAATGATTCATCGGAAAGAAAATAAACGACAAAACTTTGTAAGTTTATGCCATACATACACGAGCTTGGAGCATGATCGTTGAATTGCAAAAGCTCTTCACCTCCAAATCGTGTAAAATGTTTCCAAGCGTGTAAATGTAATGGCTGTTAAGATGCAATAACCACTGAGACACCATGACTGATCGGCAACCATTAGTACCATAAGGTTACTGACTTAATCCCCATCTTAAGCTAAGAAACATTTTCCAAAGGTTTAGCTGGATCAGCGTTCACATTCGCCTATAATTGTTACACTATTTATAATTGCATTTCATTTGCCGCTCGACCACTTTCCATTCCCAAGTGATTTTGGAGAATGTGCGAGTTTTATGTATAGAAACAATCAGGGAGCGTTCCACAAGTTTGGATCCTGAGGATGTGAGTTTGACGAGCGTTACTTGAACGGCAGCATGCACAGTTATGTCGGCATTAAGTATCGTGCATGGCGCACTTTTACCTGTAGGTGTAAGACCGAACAGGAGCGTCATCGCAATCCAAAAGTTTAATGGCGCTGATAGGGTCTTTAGCAACTGGTGAGTCTTCGGAGAACTCTTCTGAAAATTCACATTCATAGATGTATCCGGCATCCCAGCCATCCTAAATGATAGCAATACCATAATAGTCAATCACGTGAGTTGGTTTATAGCATATGCACGTGATAAAAAGGTGATGAGCAATTAACTCCTTGACACTATAAAAGTGGAAATTTCAAAACTTAAACGACCAGTAAGTAACGACAACAACAACAACAACGACAACAATAACGGCAACAACATCAACAACGATAAAAGAATACAGCGACAATAACAACAACATCAACTCCAACACCAACATGTACACCAAAATGGACACCAGTTCCAATATCAACACCACGACGAACCACAACCCAACTAGTACCAACACCAACACCAACATCAAAAACCACTGCTAATTCCAACTGTACTAATATGGACGATACTGCCATTGGCGGCGTCATCGGCATCAGCGATCACTGGGGAGGCAGCGGCGACAAGTCTTTATTTTACAGGATGTTTATTTACTCATGTTTGCCTTCAATCAAAATATTTTGTATACACACAACAGTATCAAGCTTACATAAACACTATACATAATGTTATGAAAATGCGGTAGCTTGGTTGTTATATGATGTTGTTATACGCATGCTCAAGCTAGTCTACTCAGAAAAACTTTCTGAGTCCCCGACGGGAATCGAACCCGTAACCTTCTGATCGCCGGTGAGGTGCTCTAACCATTGAGCCACATAGACTCAGATGGTGAGCGAAGGTTACATTTATGTACTAGTTCGTATAGATGGTAGACATATGTACTGCCAGTCTGCTAGTCTCGATATGTCGTTTAAATGGTAATCAACGATATTATGAAAATGTGGTAGCTTGGTTGTTATATGATGTTGTTATACGCATGCTCATAGAAGGTTACGGGTTCGATTCCCGTCAGGGACTCAGTAAGTTTTTCTGAGTACACTAGCTTGAGCATGCGTATAACAACATCACTATACATAATATTCACTAAATTGATATATACATATAAAAAAAGTCAAAACACGAACATTTTCGTACTTATAGTCATCTTAACATTTTAAAAAGAGCAGCCGCTATGAACAAAACTTTGAAGTATTTGAGTTATTCCCATTGAAAATAACTGGGCAACTTAACAACAGACTTGCTTATTACGAGATTGGTTACTTGGGTAATTTGCAGCCATGATTGATATTTCCAAGTTAATCGAGCCGAAAATTCAACTGTTCAGCCATGCAGAGATTTTCATACTGTATGTACAAGATAATTTCCAACGCGAATTTTTCGAGAGCATATGCTGAAATTCACAATGCATGTAATCAGCTTCATAGACTGCAGCTCTTTTGCAGTATGAGGAACCTCGCAGCAATCTTGCGTTTAAAATAATTTCGCTCTGAGCGACGAGTGCTCGAGAGGATAATATTCGATAGAATGTGTTTCAGGTAATGTACATGCTGGCTCTAAATTATGTGAGCGGTTTGTGCATTCTCCTGTCGGCAATTTGAGGTTACGTACGGTTACGCCGATTTAGCTGCGTCAGCAGGTGCATTAACCATCGAAAAGAACTAGTGATGCGCGAACATTCCTTTATTTACAGCTAAAATAGGTCCTGATTTGCCATAGAATACAAGACGTATCGTTATTGTGACTTAAATCCGAACGTATAGTTTTGGTGGGTTTAATTGGGCGATGAATTTGTTGCAATGTTTCTCATATATATGAGAATAAGAACAAGGTATTTGTTAGGAAATCCTTCTACGGTCTTCGAAGAGATAATTAAACATTTATCATTATCATCTGAAAACTGGTTTCTTTTCGAATTCGAATGCTAATAGACAAAAATCTCATTTCTCAAACTTGAATACGCAAAAAGAGATGAAAGCGTACAACAAGTGCAACTTTGTCCTGCTAAACGATTAGACATTACCATCAGCATCCAAAACTTGCTAAGACTTATTGAAGGAAAGCCACGAATGGTAACACAGGGTCCATGATCAATTTGTTCCTCATCTTGATCTTTCGTTTCTTCTTCATTATCGTCATCTTCTTCTTCCTCAGTTTCCTCGTCTTCAATACCCCTCGCACGACGACGTTTTCTCTCCTCTTCCTTCAGTTTTTGCTTTTCTTCTTTTATCCGTGCTTTACGCTCATCCTCCTCAGCTTTCTGAAAACAAGACAAAAGCCATAAAAATACCAGTTATAATTTTAAAATATTTAAACGCCGAAACTTGACGCATAATGTTAAACAACCAAAATGGAAAAAACGATGAATATATTTTGTCGTGACGGGATGTTAACGAGCCCTTTGCTAAGCACGAACGTGAACGGTAACTACTGTTAATTACCTAAACATTTACACGGTTTAAATCATTACATTACCATATTAATAATATACCTGAGAAAACAATTCTTAATTTCGATTTGTAAAGGGCAGTGCAATTTCGTATTTTACACAGTACGCGAAAAAGGTAATTGAGAGCTAAAAAATTACTATGCACACAAAACATCCAAATTGGCTAACAAAAATCCTGCGACTCGGAGAGTGAATAAAATACAACTTCTTGATTGTGGAAAATTTAGAGAAGTTGTGGTAGAAAGCAATAATCGCGGTTCTTCGGTAGATTTTCGTTGGCAAGTGGTTTTTCTTTATCACATACGTCACTTCCAGCTTAATTTTTCAGACACATTATTAATTGGTAATAGCATTGTTTCTTGTGCAACTTGGGAAAACGCGGACTCGCGACTTTTACGAACACTTGAAATAGCTTTTGTCCTTCGGACTTGTGCTACCTTGATTGTCGTTGACCATCGGCATTACCAAAATTAATAGTACAGAACTTGTGGCCATGCTGTCTGTCGGCAACGGCCTTCCTAGCTCTGCTAGCAGAGTACTACACTCGATTCACAGGGTCGCGGGTTCGACTCCCAGTCTAACACCCTAGAGTCGCATTTTTCGCAACTGCTCCCGATTAGGTCCTAAAGTATATCATTCCGACACTTAAAAATTTGCTTCACTAAATGCATGTTATCTAGTGTCAATGCCGAATATTCACGCAATATGTCAACACAAAGGTTGATAAAACATTCCTCAAGCAAAACACAGAACGTTTTTGTCTTACTAGTAATTTATCTTTAACTCTTCCGAACATATATTTCCTTTTAACCAAGTCCTGTAGAGGAATTCGAAATGATTTGTCCGTGTTAATCGTTCCAACAATCGGAACCTCGATATCAAGAACTGTCCCATCTTTACAAAACACTAGGAGTCCTCCAGGGTCCTAAATATTATAAAAAAAAGTATTGTACCGTCAATTAATAACAGTAACAGCTTCACTGGGACTAACTGGGTATGACTGCAAAATAAGCCGAATGGAATTTCGTACTAATTAAATAATAAGGAAAAGCTAGAGAATTTCACCCCAGTACAGGTATTCCCCATCAACTTAAAATAGCTTCATCTTAACCTGAATCTTAACGACAAATCTTTTGCATGTGAGAGCTTGTTGTATTTCACACGTTGTCATACTCGTTATCTCAGAAAAACGGAAATTTTTGAGCCCCAGTTCGTTATGGTTAACCTTATCAAATGGTTCCAATTGACATTGGTTTAGGAAAGTAATGCTTTAGTTCTTCTAAAACACCCAACTGCAATAGGATTAAAAGTTTACTTATATCTTTTAAGAACATGTCATTTATTCAAGCGGTCATTTATAATAGTCAAACGGAGGCTCAAAAACGAATCATGGGACTACGAACAATGTAGATGACAAAAGGTACTAGAGAACCATCACAAGTGAACCGTCACCTTTTTGTATATTTAATAAGCCATAAGTGTATTCTTTCGTTGATTCGATCGTTCACTTTTGATTAGTTCTTCTGTACCTTCGTCATTTCCTCTCTTGTCCTGTCCGTAGGTTTTCTAACTTGCTAAGCCACTCAATCACGGACATTATAAATCTATTCTTCCAAGAATTCGTTAATTCGGGTCACTAATCATTCGGTTGTCCCTCCATCCCTAGCTCATCAACTCTTTGGCATTTTAACATTCATACAGGCATTCACTAGCTGATTACTCTCTTTCTGTCAATTATATTAAACTTTTATCTCCCACATTGTTAGGTCTCCCACTGACGAGTACAATGGTCTGGCGTTAGAAAGAGCAAAATAATTAAAGTTGCAAAATGGCAACAATTCAAAGTAAAGGGTTGACCAGGCGGGAAACGTAGTCTTGTGATAAATATAAGAGCCCAGCATATAATACGGAGGACAGGCATGATACAAA
>JBAHVQ010000534.1:471518-483919 GCA_036872915.1 Nanipora kamurai | reverse complement strand
AAGATGTTGCACGTTTGGCAACGAAACGTTAGAAATTAAATATTGTATATATTTCCTTGTTGTTTTGTATCATGCCTATCCTCCGTATTATATGCTGGGCTCTTATATTTATCAAAAGTAAAGGGTTAATAAAACTGTCTATTGCGGCTCAAGACACGAGGATAATAGAGTGAATACACTGCAGCTCTTACAGGCGCGTTATCCAGCCACGATATGGAGACGACAGGTGAAACAGTTTCAACGAATCCCACGGGTTTAAAGGTGTTTTCAACGATAAAAAAGAAAACTGTACAGTCTTCACTCTGCAAGATAATGGTAATAATTACTTTAACTATTATAAAGAAAGAAGGGAATAAGAACAGAAAAAAACCCAGCAGTAATGAGCTACTTTAAAGCAGCACTACCACCACAAATGATAACAACATCAATAGAAACAGTAATGACAAACGTACACCGGTTGCCAGTATTTTGCCATGTTTATCGAGAACGATGGATGTAACGCATTTAGTATGTGGTTTGAAAACTTGAACGAGCTGAAATTCTAAATTTGATTTATTTCTTCTGGTTCTGGAAGCAAGAGCTTCATCTCTAGCAACAGATAAATGACGAACAACACCATCCGAGAAACCACTTAGGATAGATGTACATTTGGGATCAATCTAGGGACAGAAGAAGATAGTTAAAAATGAAGCAGGAGGGAATATAAAAATAATATGAGATATAAGAAGAATTTCCTATTTCTTAGTGCAATTGTAACCGTTCTCTCAAGAGAAAAGTCAAGAGAAGAGATGGCGCCCCGTTCTGGATGTCAAAACGATGTTGTAAATCTCAGTATTGTCAGAGTGCACTACTAGCATAAACAATAATAAGTTATACATACACCATTGTTTCTACAGATGAATTAAAGTTTATCTGGCATTTATCTAGAATTTTTTTGAAACTTAAGACTTCTACGGTGTTCAAATCTTGAATTATTAACAAGTAAGGATGTCTCTGGTTTAGCCTTAGGCCACTGATACATTCCGGTTAACACTGAAAAAGGTGGTATTCCACATAAAAAAATATCGATATTTTGACAAATTTTGAAAAATTTTAAAAATCAATGATTAGATGCCTTGATCACTTATCTTAACTTTGACATAGTTTATTTGGCATACTTTTGTAAGAAAATGTGTTTTTTGTGAGGTAGCTCAAAATATTCGGACATAACAACAAAAAACCTTACGCACGTATTTCTTTTATATCAATCTTGCCATTTCTCCTGTTACCCTAAAATGGATATCTCAAAAATTTCTTTAGAATTTTCACTATAAAGGCACATATTATTGCTCTGTGTTATTAACCTAAAATAATGCAAATAAGTTGGAGAGTGCCTGGTTACATTACGTTGTGATTTTTTCAACACAGTACTTATTTTGAATATTATGAAAAATATTGAATTTTTGAAAGTGACACTGAAAGATTTTTAGGTATATGACATAGTCTGGGCCTTTTGGTATCAAATTACTGTCTTTATTTTAATTTTTTTCCAATTACTCTTTGAACTATTATTTTTACCGTGAAACCATTGAAATCACAGTTGGGGGCCTGTAGTTTCGTTACCACGGTAACCATGTGATTAGTATTAGCTTTTATTGTATGTATTCAAAAAATTGGATAGAAGTGTCATTTTAAAAAAGTCGACTTTTGTGGAATACCACATTAAGCGTCTGGTCACCATATTTATATTTACGACCTTCTCTTCCCAATTTTGCGAACCAAAATCATTAATCCCTGGACGTTATTGGAAACGTTCTCAACGAAAAACGTCCGTGAAAAACAGAAACACCAAGGACATCAACCGAGGCAATTCATCCAGTTATTCGATAAAAAAACACTATTTCTAGTCTTTGGCTAACTTCAGTTTGTACAGCAAGACACGATATAAAGCCTCTAATGCATTCAAATTGCAGTTTCCGATAGTAAACAAAAACAAGATGTTCAGCATATTTATCTTTAGATGACGGCCTTAATATTTTGGTTATGGTGACCTAAATAAAACTTCCTTAAAATTTGATTTCACGTACCCAGGCCGCCATTTTAACTTTCCGACTTGGTTGATAAATTATTCAAAACAAAAACGGATTTTAAATTGTAGAATAACGTTAAAAGCTATTTCGTCATATCAACTACGGTAAGTTTTAAAAATTTGAAATGGACGAGCAGCCAATGACCTTCTGACTTGTTACATGACTCCGACTCGACTGCATGATCTCCTTTACATATTCCGAGTAAATGGGTTCCAGGTAAGTTGAGTTCAGAACCCTCCCACATTTTTGTAAAACTAACAATTCAGACTAAATGCGTTGTTTATGGTTGACACATCAGTGAGGTATCTTTTACCGTTGCATTGCGTTTCAGAAAGTCTCCCCCAAAATAGCTCGAGGAACTGTAACATTTAAGAAGCAATCAACTGACGAACATTAGAAGTGCAAATGAGTTTCTTCTGAGCAGAAAAAATTCAATTAAAGATAATGATAAAGTTTATTATAAACCTCTGCGGGCAGATCGAAATTGTTTGTAGGTTGAAAATGGAAGGCAGGCTAGTTTGTTTGTTTTTGGTTGTCGGTAAAATCTTGTTGTACAGTAAAAAACAAACTGTGGCTTGTCCAGTGACATATTATACCTGAGATGAGACTAAAATTAATACAATCTATCACCTACAATTTTGGGGAGCCATAATAGACTAGTTGCGGGCGAAGAATACTTTCCAGTGCACAGCGGTAGTTTGTTAAGATAATCGTAGAGACGAACAGTACCTGAAAATACAAAATAAATTTGGTTATTTTTCATAAGGTGTGGAATAATAAAAAAAATCAAGAGAATAAAATGTGCACATCTGGTTGCGCAGTAAAGAGTCTGTGCGTTTGATGTGGTACGAATGCAAACTGCGGGTGACGGACAGGAGTGAAACCGGTGTAACTGCCTGTATGGCGTGGGAGCACTACTCCCTAAACATCCTGAGGACAGGCCGCCCCAACTGGCAGACATTTGAACTATTGCTGTTATATTAGATAGTTAAGTACGTATTGAGAAAGCACCGCTTCTTACGTTTACTTAATGTTGCCCTCTAAGTAGATCACATTTTCATATGAGAAGTTCACAACGAAGCTCATTTCAAAGCACACGAGACTGGTAAATCGCAAATGGCCCATTGACATGTCAAGATTTGGAGCAAAATTCATAGTCTATTGGATGATAAACATGCCAAAATCAACAGTCACCGAGAAATAATAATCTGGTCATGCTATATAAAATTAATGTCTAGCAACAGAAGTACTTACCGATCACAATCGATAAAACGCAACGACAGAAGAATCGTAATGAAATGAAATTAAAATAAAACCGCTTACAACATTTACAATATACTGATTACTTATTAACCGAGTGTGAGATCTGTACGGGAAAGTATTTGCCCGAGGATTTCGTACAAACCGAGTGACGAAGGAGCAGGTCTGTGAGTAAATTCCGAGGGCAAATACTTTCCTCTGCAGGCCGAACAAACGAGGTTAATTAGGAATCTCAAACTGCTAGCCGGTCTGTATGAAAAACTTACTGCACAGCTAGGCAGCCAATCATCGCAAGTCATTTTACATACAGACCGGAAAACGAACGTTGCCATAAAATAAGTAAGTATCAACTTACAATCTAAACCGCATGTAGCAACCAAGTGGTTTACCGGAGATACTTCAACAGAGGTTATACTACCAGCGTGGAAAGAGTATAACTTTTCAGGCATGTGACTCTAAACCAAAGGCACAATAGAGATCACCATGATTAAAACATTCAGTTTATAACTACATGTTTGTATGCGCGTCAGTGCATGTCACAAGGGGAGATACCTTCACTTTTGAAGCTGAAAATAATAACTTCGCCCGACTTTCCTGGAATCTTCTCTCGGCCCCCTCTGGGAGTCTGGTATTAAGACGGTATACCGAAAGATCTGAGTTCTGCGATAACACATGATGTAGAAAACTAGTTGACAAATAAGGATACAATAACGCTTTGAAAGATGTTAAGAAGTAACATAACAGTTAGTATTAGTCCAGCAGATTCTCTGACTAATAATTTCCATTTTTCTGTTGGTTTTTTAAAACGTGAGTGGACTAAAATACTGGGGTAGATGATGTCCACTTTGCTACAAAGCGGATAATATACCTCCTGACCTACCCGGAATTTACGCATTTGTATGATAGCACATCTTTTATTGCACCGAGCAGATAACTCTAGCAGAAATAGTCTTGAGTTCCACTTCGTGAGAGACACGTCCCAGCAAAAACAACATCGCCGTTTTTAGTTTTTCTTATTTTCTTTGGAAGGACGAAAACGATTTATCTGGGAAACAAAAAACGACGCGTGGGCAAATGTAAGAAAATTGTACGGTGGACCTACCGTGTGTGTGAACGAAAGATCAAGTTTCCATAATGCACCTGACGCATCCTAGACAATCATTACAAATAGTTTGAACATTTCCAGATAGTATGCCGTCAAGCATGACTGATATTAAAAGAATAATTGATAAAGGTCATTACGCCGCCTTGATCAGACCGGCAAAAGACAACTTAACCCTTTTGAAGGGGCAGAGACAATTTTGTCACTTCATTAGTTTACTGTGGCTAACGCCAGATGAGTTAGAAGGGAAATCTCTTGGAAACCCTCACCCAAAAGGGTCAAGACCGCTTCCGGCTGAATATTCTATTTTTCTAAGATAACAATGCAGTCACTAATCTTATATTCTCTTGTGTTGCGCCTCACCCTCACATTTCCTTCTTAACTAATCATAAATATTACAGGACCGAAGTGAGTTGTTTTATTTTTACTGTTATTCTCCTGTTGATGGCTGTAGGCAGACTGTCGAAAGCTAAAATTACAAACCACTTCTTCGCCAGAGAAGGTCTGTTTACTGTAATGAGTAGTAATGGTAGTAAAGGACATTGTACATCGTCCTGTCGTCTTTACGATGCATATCAACATAAGCTACAAGCAAAGTCAAAATTTATACACATACATACCTGCCCATACCAAATTGTTGGTGTGTTGGGATTTACAGATTTGACCATGGATTTCAGTTTAACATCCGCACCAACCTGTAAAATGTTGGTAAATAGTCTTTTTTCGCAACCAAGTGAAGTATTAGTCATATTCAAAGTGCTACTCTGCTTTCGTGGCCAGCAAAAGGTACATGCAAGTAGACCAAAAACTTTTCTAGTTAGAAACTAAAAACAATAAAACTAGAATAGGGTCACCGGATATCTCTTATATAAGGGGACATACCCGGTGACCCCGCTCAGTAAAACATTTCTTATTTTCCGTTTTTCTTCTAAGTTTGCTTTTTGCTATTTTCTTATCTCTTTATATTTCTGGGGAGATATCCGGTAACCTCTTATATAAGGGGAGACACCCGGTTACCCCGCTTAGTATTCATTTTCAAGGAGATACCCGGTGACCCCATATCCTTCTTGGGGAGATATCCGGTGACCCTATTCTAGTGTTATTGTTTTTAGTTTTTAACTGGAAAAGTTTTCGGGCTACTTGCATGTACCTTTTGCTGGCCACGAAACCAGAGTAGCACTTTGAATATGACTGTAAAATGTTTTTTTTTTATCTCTTTATCTTTTTATTTTATTTTTTTAATTAGATTTTCATTGTCAAAAAACAACCAACATTGTAAAAAAGGAGACTGTTTCCCCTCCTTACATCTATTTGACTACAATTACCATTATTTACCGTTACAATTATGCATACACCATTTTATTATATAATTTATATTATTTTATTAACTCTATTCGGTCCGAAACTCAAATATCCGACCTCAGTGTATAATTTCAGCGTTTGCGATTATCACATAGTTCCTCTTCAATTTTTGGATCTACGCCAAGAATTTTGGAATGTTGTGTGGCAACGACCTATAACCAAAATTTTATCAAATATTTTTTTGCTGTTTTATCAACTTTCATAAAGTTGCGCAAAAAAATTTTGGTTCGAAAATGTACTTTTTGAGTTTCCTACAATTGTGGCCATGCGTACAAGTGAAACCCAGGCGAATCTGACTATTTTGAAAAAATTTTGCTTTTTTTTGTAACTATCCTCGGTGCAACAGCCAAATATCCTACCTCGGTGTACAATTTCAACAGTTATGATTCTCCCTAATTTCTGTCCGCCTTTTGATAGCAAAAATTACAACTTTTGCTATCTACCCTAAAATTTACTCAGATCGCCTTACTAGTGGCTGTTTTAACAACTTCCTTTGACATTAAAGAGTTAGTATCATGCCAGCAATGCATAAATTTAGGACAACGTTATGGATAATCTCGCACAAAGCAGGTGTACACTAACAAAGCATGTCTAAACCAAGTATTAAAATATATGTCATAAATCATGTTTCTAAAAGTGGACACGCAACAGTTATCACATTTCGTGTAAGTCGAGTTTCAAACTACTTTACTGGTACATTGTCAAAAAGAAACATTACAGTCATAAAGAGTTGATTCTGTAAAAACCCACGAAACAGAGAAAACGGTTGCAATCCACAGATATAGATTTCCTTTTCAATTTTCCTGACATGATCAGGGGAGATGACCAGTTGCGTGGTGATTGAGAGAACGGCTATGGAAATGACAACTGATATAAAATTAAATCTTCCTTCTACATCTCTGGTTCATTTCAGGATAGGAAGCTTTTAAGTGTATACTTAACGTCTGGCAAATGTCGGTGATTTAACAGAATTAGATGAGTGTTTTTTGTTGTTAGTTGTTTTCCCTTCATAGCCTATTCTGAAAATAGCACTTTATTGTCAAAATTGAGGGATAACTGCTCCCTAACTACTCTCTCGTGCCATCCCTGTAACCTATTATTCTTATCTTTAAATCAATGTACGTTTTCTTACCTTAATTTCGTACATCGGCTCCATCTCAAACACACGATTTTTCTCGTCAGTGATATCAGCGTTGTCAATACTTTCAAAATCCCAAACCTGGAAAGGAATTTATACTGTATCAAATGGTAAGAGTGATATTAAATATTGTCGGATATAAAAAAGTAAGCAAAGCTTTATAAAGGTCCGTTCAATCAAACGATTTTGCAATTCCATATGAAAATTCCAAATGCCCGATTTCATATGTGAAATTGGAACATGCGAAGTTATTTCACATATAAACCACATGTGAAAGACATGTGTAAAACATGTGAAATTAGATATTGTATACGAAAATGAACACGTACAAAAATTTTAAGACTAAATTTGTGATCGTCGTGAATGGTCTAATCTCCGACGTTACCCTAACCGAAATTTTTACTTTGTGTTTGTTTTTTTTGTTTTTTACATAAATAAATAAATAAACAAATAAACAAACAAATAAAAAATAAATAAATAAGATAATCTTAATACTAACCTTGATATATCCATCAGCTCCGATCGTCATCAATTCTCCTTCGTCCATGAAAAATTGCTCAATCATTCCATTATGGCACAACTTTTTGCCTTTCTTGCATATTTCTACCTTTATTAGTCCTCCATCCCACAGTAACATGTTACCCCATTCCGAACCAGAAAGGACCTTACCGTCAGGAAGTTCAACGAAACCTGCAATGTATAAAGGTTCAACTGGTGGTAATCACCAAAAGATTTGTTCATTACACAGTAGATATTTTATTGGTAATCCATAATGAATTATGGAATCTTTCTAAAAAACTGTAAAATATCATGATGCTCGTGAATAATACATAGTTCTATAAAAGACAGTTTTTACAAGATAGAACACACTTCTGCATATCCTACAAAATAAAAATATGAATTTTAAGATGCGAATAATCTTTTGCGAACCTATTACACAGCGTGGACTGAATTCGGTGACATAATTGTAGACAAGGATCCGCTTGTTCAAAGGGTGATTAGCTTAAACACCCAGGGATCATATAAAAGGGCACTCCCGTTCGCATCTTCGACATTCCAAAAATATGGCGTCACGGTCAAGCATGGAGTAAAAAAAATTAGTAAAATACGATACTTTTTGTACGACTTATCAAGAGCTAAATTATCAAGTTTAAAAAAAAGTAAATCCGATAAGTTAAATTTACTTTCATATATGTCTTGGTCGATGGTTTTTGCCATGAAGTTTATATCCAGCTATTGCACCGATAATAAATTTCGCACAGACGCCACTAAGACCGCAAACAATCTTTGTGTAGGTCTACAGGTCGCAGATCTCTCAAGTAAACAGTCTGAATTATTTTTGCAGTGAAGTAAATAGAAGTAAGCAACACAATTTTTATATCATTGGCGAACAAGCAAAACAAATCGTTGAAATTATGACGGATAAATCACAGAGGTATACTCGTATCGGCAAGATAAAAACAAATTAAAACGAAACCTGTTTTAAGGAACAGAAACGTTCTCTGACCAGAATATTTATTTACGAGCTTTCAGTCACTAGTCTGTGACTTGTGGCTGGCCGCACTTCCTCTATATTTTTACGAAACCTGTTTTACAATGCAATGGATAAACAGACCATACAAGACAAACTGTCTCTGTTTCAATTCAAATGTGAAGTACGTACTTTAAACAATTCAAGGAAATTTTGGGGTCAAAGACAGCAATCAAAACTACAAAAAAGACTAACGGGCTTAGGTTTCCGGTAATCGTCCCCATACACGCCCACTAAGCTAACTAAGACAGCGAAGTTAAGTCCTGGTGTAGTAACCATGGGCGAGAGATCAAAACTGAGCTATTCAGTCACGATTTATGCGGTCGCTCCATGTTTAACCCAGGATTAGAGGAAATTTTGTAGACGCAATACTGCTAATGTAGGACAGGATGTTTAAAGTTTTTTCTTCATATGCAATCTAACCTCATTTCTATAGAAATGTTTTAATTAAGGTTATAAAACAGAGCCAACATGAGCCGATTAAATTTTAACCCAGGATTAGCGGTAATATTACTTCGAACAACCGGGCACTGAACGGCAAATGGAGTTTCGTCGGAGCAACTTAACTAGAAAGGCATGGTGAACAATTGCCATGTCAGAAACTTTCCAAGAGAAAACGCTAACAAAAGCCAAACTTCATTTGGGTTGTACACTGTTCTTCAAAAATGCATATTAGTCTTTCAAATACAGCTCTCCGAGAACTAAAAAAAGTTCAACACGAGTCCTTCGAAAAGCTTACTTTTATCGGATTTCCCTATAATTATTATTGCTATTATAACCTTCAATATCTGTAAGTTCTGTAGTGCCAAATCTCCCTAATTCACCCTGCAGTTTAAGGCCTGTGAATGTGTTCGCCATAGTCCAGAATCTATTAAAATAACAAACGTGTAAAAAAAGTTGTTAGAAACGGAAACAGACGTTCTAAACACCAACAAATTAAAGATTTTACAAATCAAATCAAACCAAATCATATCAAAAATGTTTATTCAAACATGATATAACACTCGTACGTGTCAGCTAAATTGCTGTTGTGGTTGTGCATGTATAAATGTAATTAATCAACTGTAATTAGTTTAACCTACACTGAAGGTACATTTACACACTAAAATTAATCGGGCCGATTTCTGATTCAGGTCCGTGGTAATTAACAAAAAACAGGTTAATTTGAGTCCAAAGAGCCTTCTGTTGACTGCTTCTGAACCTAACATGCACCTAAGCAAGAGATCGGCCCGATTAATTGCAGTGTGTAAACGTACCCTAATCGAACATCGGTCACAGAACACCAAAGGCGGCCACAGAGGAGGTCCTATGAATCCCATTACTTGGAGTAACAGCTTCCTTGAATTTCAGGATAGGGCTTAGAGAATTAACAGCAACATAATCGTCATGATTATTGCAAAGGTTACTCCCTAAATACACAAGTATATTGCAGGAATGAATTACGATAGTTAGTTCGTGATTAGAAAATCCGTCTAGTCGCAAATTGATTTATGAGAGCTACAGGAATCCGAGTCTCATGATCAGTCCAAGTCTCCACGTGACTGCATGACCCAGAACGTTCAGAATAAAAAAGTCTATACCTGGAAGGGGAATGTCCCCTATCTCATTGTACATATTGTGGTTTAGTTTTAATCTCTGGTTTAAATTTTTTTGGACCAGTTTAATATCCTTAGAACCAGAATACTTGGACTAGCGTAATTTCATTGAACTGGTGCAAATTTCAACCTTTTATTCAACTGGTACACGTTTTAATAAAAATGGGAACCTTACCTTTTAACGTCATGGGATATCTTCTAAGTATCTGATTACTATTAATTTTCAACAACAGCACAACGGTCTTAAAAGTTTCGGTAACCACTGAGTATTTTGATTAAATATAATACAATGGAAACTCTCGTAAATAGAAATCATTTTTAATTCTCTATGTTTCGACTATCTTGTAGTCATCATAATCAACATCCAAAATAACTCCAAAATAAGTAGTTTGTTAGGATTTTGGAGGCTCTTTTGATCAAATATAATAAACCTGAAATAAATAATGGTATAAAAGCTAGCAAAGAGCTGTCACTATTTCCCTAGTGTCATCGCACCATTGTAACTTTATCTCTTCCTGTGATCTTTATTACTTGTTAATCCCTATTATCACCCTGTTAAGCTCTTAATTATCTTCTCAGCACGTAAATAAGTGACGACATCATCTTCTATGTATATAAAGATCTCAGCATGTTTTGTAAACTTAGTTGGTTTAATAATGGCTTTGCAATAAAGTCGAAATATTACCGCACCTGTCTTTGTTTTGTTTTAACTTGTATCTCAAGTTTCAAGATGTTAATTTTCGGATTATGTTTTATACTTTGCTTTTTAAAATCGTCGGCTGGTTATGGTTTTTTACCTATTATTTGTAAGGAGGGACTTATCTACACTCCTTTATTTCGCTTTTTTAATATAAGTTCATCCTTTTTGATTTTTCAAGAAGAACTTTCAAAATTTAAGAGTTTCTTACTTCAATATGGCTATTCTCAACGGTTCATTGACCAGCGTTTTCAAACGTTTTTAAACAAAACCTTCGATCCGCCTATCAAACCCCTCTCTACACCTAAGCTGCACTTTTCGATTGTCTTACCATTTACTGGTAACCACACACATTAATCTTCGATTAGTATTTCGACCAGTTTGGCGAATTCAACATTTTTTTCGTTTCAAAGACCGAATTCCAATGCGTTTAAGATCCAACGTTGTTTATAAATTTACGTGCCAACGCTGTTTCTCGTTGTGCTGTAATAACTGTATATAGGCAAAACAAACCGAAGTCAACCCACTAGGGTCTGTGAGCATATGGGCATTTCGGCCTATACAGGTAATCAGTTTCTGTCCCCACGCATTTATGCAGTGTCCTAACACACATGAGAAAAACTGGACATCCAATTTCGTTTGAAGATTTTTCCATTCTGACCTCCGGCAATTCTCTGTTCGATGTGCTACTCCGAGAAAGTTTATTAAGTGCTAAAATAAATTCTTCCCTTAACGCCAATAATAGGTCCTTCCCTTTAGCGTCGTTTTGATTCTTTATTTCCGGATACTCATTCTCTCACTCCCTGACGCTTCTCCCATTTCCTTCCTTTTTTCCATCACAGCTAGTTTTGTAACAGCATACGTTATTTAACCCGATAATCACATGTAAATCCATATCACTCTGATCATGTCACTCGTGTAGTGACGAAACATTAGCTTTATTAAAGAATTTTACTCCAATTCCAAGCAAAATTTCCTCTTATAGTAATATAAAAGAACAATATTTACTGGAGGTCAAACAGACGACCCGGGCGTAGGCTTAGGATCGGCAAGGAGACCAAGTGAAAATATTTTTCAGTGATTGTACATATAAGGGCTGAAAAACGCGCGTTTGGACAATATAAAATGTTCACGGCCAACATAACCTGCGTCAAACACAAAACGTGGCTTTGACCTCGCACAAACACACCAATTCATGCCTTATGTAAGGCAGGTCTTATGTAAGGCGTGTCTTATTCGTCTTTTGTAAAGACGAGATATTGACGAAATATATCGCATAATCACGGGATATACCATTGACATTCACTGACACAAGAAATAGATGTTTTACAAAGATATTATAACGAAAATATTCGCGCTAGCACGAATATTTTTTTGACTTGTTTTCGTTGGTTATGCATACAAATTGTTTGGAGCTAGGTGTCCCCCTCTTTAGTCGTACTCAACATTGGACAGGGAGGGGAGGGGGAGGGAAAGCACTTATTTAGTCCGAAAACGTCATACATATTGAGAAAACGTCGAAAATTGCCAGTGTCCTAAGGTTTTTTGTGATTGATCGCCTGAAACGCATTAATAATAATAATAATAATAATAATAATAATAATAATAATAATAATAGGACTAGTAAGTCCTTCTGACTGTCCTGAT
>JBAHVQ010000534.1:401412-437410 GCA_036872915.1 Nanipora kamurai | reverse complement strand
TGTAATAGGATAGACTCAGGCGGCAGAGAGAGTGAGCGTGCACCTAAAGTGAGAAGGTTGCACATGCCAAGCTAGACTAATATATTATTAAAAAACCCGAGTGTGTCTTTTGTGTGTTGTACTTCGGCACGTTACACCTGCAGCTGTTTCATTTAAATTTTGCATTAGCCACATGTAAGAAAACTGGATTTTTTTCGGTCACGTGTAATGGCGGCACACAGTAGCCGCTCGACCCCAGACGACTAAGGCTGCGTTTAAAAAGGGTACGTTTTTGTTTGAAAACGCATCAGTTTCCTTGTTTTTACGCCTACTTTTTACACGACCACGTTGAATCCGATAACAAAAGTACCGAGATGGAATTTTGTCGCCAGTGCATGCGTGTTTTCCCTTCCCAGCCCATGAAAATAACACGCAGGCATACGTAAACCATTAGATAAGCTTGTCTGAATTTCTGGAGCTCCATTTTTCACTTTTACGATAGTATAATATCGTTTTTAGATTTGAATGAATTTTATATTTTGGCGCCCTCTAGCGCCAACGACGAGGAATTCATGTAATCGCAGTGTATAAGAACCAAAGACGGGTAACTCGGTTCCATATAAACAGACCGCTTCTTTGCCCCCCTCCCCCAAAGGAGTAACTCGGCTTGCCAGGTAACTCGTCTCCATATAAATAAGCCCTAAGAAATCACTAGAAAATGCAGAAAGAGACATCTTTGTGAATCTCGTGTTCAGTAGTCCTCATCATTTTGTGTTGCCAGGACGGAAATGGCCTTCTACAGATTTAAAGTTTTGCTGTTCAACTCCCACCTTACGAAAATCTTGCGTGTACTGATGTGCCCTAACCGGCGTTTGTACGAATACCTTTTCGTTAGAAAACGCTTTGTTTTTAAAATAATCCACGTTTGACACCGTTTTTGAACCAACGTGGTTTTGTTTAGGCTTGTACAAATTGTGCTCGGCAAACTTATTGGCAACTTATTGTGTTTGGAGCAACTTTTTGTGGGCCTAACAACTTCAAGCAATTTTCTCCTGCAAAAGCATCATTCTAGGAAATTTTTAATGAAAACTAGGGAAGAAGTGAAGAACGCGTTTTGTATTTCTTTTTCCCCGAATAATTCGGGCCGAAACCAGATTAGGCGATTACTGAATTCAGCCCTAATCCCGACAGTAAACAATTGAGCCAGCCATCGACCATTCCAGTGGATATTCCATTTAGTTTAAGTTAGTGGAGAAACCATTTTGAATTTGAAGTTCATAACTATGGTAGATCAAGACGAAGACGATCAGGAAATTGTACCTGGAAATGATCCCATTGCTGAGGCAGTCAATACTGCGGCAAGGTTTAAGGTTCCTGAAAGTGCTGCAATAAGTCGGAAACGAAAATTAAATGTCAACAGCGGAAAATACAGGCAACGAGGACTGGGAGGTATCGAAGCTACAACAGTAAAAAGTAAGACGTGTGCTTGGGATAGATTGAAAGACTTTCCTAAACAACATTTGGCTGGTGTAGAAGGAAAATTAAGATGTAATGCATGCAGTGAAATTCTTTCTCTGAAGAAAAGCTCTATTGAAAAACGTGTTAAATCAAGAAAGCATCTAAGCGGAGTGGATAGTATTGCAAAAAGCAAAATAGAAAACCAATCTATCGTGCAGTGTTTCAAAAAGCAAGACAAAAAAGAATGGAAAGAGAAATCAGGAGTTTCCATCAAATCACACAGTGAAACGCGATGGTGGAGTAAATGGGACATCCTGGATCAGGTATCTGATTTCGCTGGCGATTTGCCTTTCTATAGGGAAAATGAGAACATTTGTCCTGCAAATCGTCAGCATCTATTGGATATAACAGATGATCCTCGAGATCTACAAGACCTGCGTTTAGAGCTAGCGGCGATTGTTGATGCTGGTGTTCACTTTGTTAAAGCTACCTACTTCGTCGAGGGTTACGGGATGCTGGTCTTCTCCTTCTACGAGAAACTGGCAGCTGTTTCGCAAGCTGTTGCTCTTGGTTATTATCCATGCACTACTGCAGTTGCTCGAGGAATTGCTTCCAGTAATGCTGCTCTACAAAACCAACATGTGGCTCAAGCGAAAGCATGCATTCAGCCCGGCTTGAATTTCTTTCAACAGAAATTCAGTGGGCAGTTTCACACAATCGTTCGTGCCTTTAAGGTAGCACGACTTTGCAGTGTCCTATTCAAGTATAAGTTCTCAAACCAACTGCAGATCCGTTGGAAGAGTTCAGAAACCACTCTTTTCTAAATGATGGTAACTGCATTGCAAACTTAGCTCACGAGCTACCAGCCTACCTCGCTGCTGCTGAAGGTGTAAATATATCAACCGATGATGAAAAAGTGGATTGCTGGGCAGCCCACCGTGATACTCTTCCTAACTAGGCAGCAGTTATCAAAAAGCTGCTACTTATCCAGCCTAGCTCTGCTACCGCTGAAAGAGTGTTCAGTCTTCTAAACACATTCTCTTCCCAACAAGAGCATACACTCGAAGATTGCCTAGAAGCATCTGTAATGCTTAGATATAACAACAGTCAGAGGAAGTAAAACTGTGAAGCCAATAAAATTGCTTTATGTTCTCCATCAGGTTTTGTATAATATATATATAGTTATTATAAGGCTTAATAATTATGCAACTGCAAAACGGCATGTTAATTGTTACATAAGTGATGTTGCAATGTATGTGTCATAACTGAGAATTCATTTTTTCTTTTAGTTTTTAATAATGTGGAAGCTTCGCCTCCTTAAATAAAGTTTCTGTTCTGTTTTGTTCTGATCTGATCTGTTCATTTAAGTCAATGCGGTGGCATAAGCAACTTTTACTTAATCTAAATTTTGCTAGATCGAGTAGAGGCAGTTTAAAATAGGTTATATCTTGCTTTGTGCTCTTTTTTGTGAGCAAATTTTTAACATTTTAGGAGCAACTTTTTCAATTTTCAAACAACTTTTGTGCAACTTTTGAGTATTTTTAGAGCACAATTTCAGCATTTTCGTAGTACAATCTGTACAAGCCGAATCGGCTTGGCAAAGTGTTTATATGGCAAAATATCCATCTCGCTGGGGTGAGATCCCAGCACTTTTTGCCGAGATCTCGGCAAGGCGAGTTACCCGCTTGTGCCACATAAACAGTCAACCAGGAAAGTCATAAGTTTCCTATTGTAGCCGGGATCTCGCCTTCGCCAAATAACTCGGCTTGCCGAGTAACTCACAAGGACCATATAAACAGGCCCTTAGATTATATGAACATAAAATTGTAACAATAAATTGTAAACCTGTAATGGCATTCGGTATCGGAATTCAATTAACTGATTGCAAAAACAAGTTGCTAAAGCCGGTTTTATTCATAAAGCTTTGTTTATTTTAAGCAAAAATAACCCGTTTGTTTAATATTTTCTGTTTTAACCTTCCTTTTCAAATCAGTTAAAATGAGAAATCTTACACTTGAAGGAGGAGTTTAAGGCGCCGAGTCACCCCTCCTTGGTACGCCACTGCTAAGGCGTCAAATACATGATCCAAACCTATCCCCTCATGATGGACAGATCCATTGTTAGATGAGTCATAAGGCATTTAGAGCAACCTTTCCAAGCATTTTGAAGCTATAATGGTATTATCGATGAAGTAAAGGTCCAAGAACAGCAGCTTTACTGAGAATGGTTCAAAAAGTTTACGGCTATTCCGTTTTGGGTTTATATCTAACCAACGTGAGTAACATTTGAATTCAACACAGTGGGTTCCATGGTGGTATGTTCCCCCCCCTAAGCATAGCTAAAAGAATAACGTAAAAACAAGTTTTAGTTGATCGAACATTTTTCCCGAGGTGAAATTCAGCACGCCCAACAATTGAGATGTATCGTCAGTAAGTTAAATCTACTTCATAAACTACCACTGTTCGTGATGAATTTAAGTGCATCTTTGCAGGTAGAACTTTTGTTTCAATTGTTACCATGTTTATTTGTATAGTTATATATGATTTATGAGTAAATATTACATTGTATTACTTCTTGATATATTTGTTTGATATGGAAATCAACGAGTTTTACATGATGGAACTACTGAGAATAAATTTAAAGATTGATATTTTTTTTAACTAGTCGTTCTTGTGGGCCACTTGATTTCTCGAAAAGGTCAACAGAAATTGAGTTACTAAGCAAAAGAATGTCTCACTATATTACAATGAGTGATATTTTGCTCAACTTGAGGCCGTTCAAGTCATTCATTAAACAGGTGTATCTTCCCTCCTGGTTCTTCTTCACGTTTTTGATTCTTAACAACATCCCGGTGTCATTGCTTTCGTCGCCTTCACGAATAATGTAAGATTTCATGTTGCTGTTATTTTTAGTATTTATCAATCTCCCTTGTGCATTCCTCCAGTGATATGAAGCAAACGACGGACGACATGAATTGTCTAACGAAATGACGCAGTTCAGGTTGGCTGTGCCCCCTTTTTTAACTTTTACAACTGGTTGAAGTCTGTGGATGTCAGGCATTTTATGGCATAGAGGAACTAGATCGAAAAAGAAAAAGTACATGAACCCTTTATCCCCTTACTCCATCCAAATTGTTTCGAATCGGCAAATGCATGAGGAAGCTACAAACATATCCATCGCAGAAAGTTCATCGAACGATATCATCCATTCGCCCAGTAGTGATTCGATGAATATTGTGTCATGCTTTAAATTAAGTTTGAATGTAGCGAAAACTGAATGTATCTTTATTAGATCCAATAACAAGCTGAATAAAATCAAAGATGTGTGCATCTTACATTTATGTTAACAAGCAACCTGTTCGAAGGGTCAAATCCCTAAAGTCTGAGACACTTATAGATAGAATCTATTGTAAAGAAGGTTTCATTGGGAATAGTTGGCCTTAATTTATAAATTGCTCGACAACAATTACCATTTATCATTCTTTAATAAACTTCGATTGTTGTGACATTGTCTGGGATAATTGTTCAATTGTACAAAAAACAAGGTTACAAAATGCAATGAAATTGAATTTCATCTATTACTACACAACAAATTTTTGATATCAGATCGTATGAAGTACGAGATGAATTTGGATGGAAAACTTTGGAAGAAATTTTCGAGTATAAGAATGATGTACTTTAAGATCCAACTGTGACCAGTTTCGAAAAATACAACTCCATAGTACCTCCGGCTGGGAATCAAACTCGCGATCCTGCGAATCTAGTGTTCGGGTGGTAACGATTTCAGAATATATGTGGATGGTAATGCCGGTAAAGTGAAGGGTATATTCAAGGAATATTTGGCATCATACTGACACTCGAAAATTTCCTTCACCAAATATAAATATCATTTCATGTTACCGAGTGTATTTTTCGTAACTGGTACCGGTTGAGTCTTATAAGACGTTATTCTGGCATTATGTAATATTTAAAACACGAGTAGGAGTGTTAATAGTGCTAATATACATTCAATCTGGAGATCTGTCAGCCGTCTTTGACGAAAATTTGCATGTCACTGTTTTCGCTGCGGGAGATTTAGAACTATACGACAGTCAACACTTTGGGATTAAGAGCAGATCATCACAGGCACATATGTGGCTTGAATGGATCAGGTTGGGAATCTGGATCGTGAAGAGAAGTTTTCTGCATTATTTTATCACACTGCTGCAGTGCAAGATTAGATAAATAACGACGCTTCAATTTTGACTAACTCATTAACCCTACAGTGACTGGACCGGTATGTACGTTAACGACAGTTGTCAAATTTGTGTTCAACGTAAGAAGTGTTGAACGTTCTTGTAATTTTGTACCCTATCAAATTTGTAAGCAATGCCGTAAAGGCTGGATATTCTTGTGCGTTTGTCGTGACTTGTTCACAAGTAATCAGTGTTATATTGTTAGATTTTCAAATAGAACTTCTGCTGGACATTCGCTTTTTGATAGGTGGGATTTTCTAGTAAATTCAGTAGTACCTTGTTTGATTTGTCTTAAATGTATTTTTCCTTTCTCGTTGAATTTGTAATTAGGATGGCATTTTATATAAAATTGCACGTTCATTAGAATTCTTTATATAAAATTTCATGCTAGTTAATCTCCATGCTGGCTTTATCAGGTACAAAACCCCTTGCACGTGACGAAATACGCGTACTCAATTGGAGAATGTACCTTGTAAAAGCTATCCAAAATTAGTCAAATTTTCGATTTACCGACAATGTTTTTACTATTCAAAACACTGTCAACTCCCTAAACTTGGTCAAATGTTGCTTTTCCATCTCATGAAACACAACTTGCATGTGATTAGTTCAGGATTTATGACCTACCAAGATGGCGGACTTTTGAGGACATTTTCCAGAGGTTCATCCGCAGCCCAGTTATGTAGAGGTCAGTGGTTTACACTGACGACGTTCGCTACGACTTTTCTCATCCTGATGCAAGCGATTGAATGGATTCACCCACGAAAGTACTGGACCATTTGTGCAAAGCTTTAAGTTTAGTACTTTTGCGTATAAGTCCATTTGATCAAATACGCCAGGATGAGAAAAATTACAGCGCAACTCGCCAGTGTACGGCCCTCAATGATAATAATTCAAAATGGCTCACCAAGAACGCTTACAAAACAGGGAAACTCTCAAAAACTGTGCTTTTGAGCTTGTTTATATTTTTATATATCATCCTTTAATATCTATAAGTATAATACTTTTAAGCATCAATGTCATGTAAACATTCGAGATAACCTGTTAAAATAACTACTATCTTACATCATTATGAAGACAAAAAGAAGACAAAATGGGTCACTGTCTTCCTTCTTTTTATCACTATACAGCAACCTGACTCTCTGGAAAGGTCACCAGTAGAGTTCAAAATAGCCCAGAAGTAGATAAAAACCATTGTTGCAAGTTTTATCTACATTTCTAGAATACTCTATTCGCAGACGCTGCCATTTTCAATCAGAGTTTAAAATTTCTCGCGACCGTTTATTCTATTCACTAAGGACTGGGACAAATAAAAATTGAACGCATGCGCAGGAAAATTGCTGCTGTGTTACTCGCACATAATCGATTACTCTTTCAATCCCTCACTCCTTAGCTCTCTTGCTCATTCGCTCGTTTGCCGCACCCACTCATGGAATAAATGAATAAACAAATCAGTTGATATGCTAGTTTGTGTTGATTGAATCATCAAGTTTAGTTACAAAAACCTCCTTACGTTGAATTGTGACCTTTATATTCCAAAATCTTTTCCCATGTTTGTTTGAACCTTGACAATGGTATTGTCCACCGTCGTCTTTTTGTGTTGCATGAGAAATTATAAGGACCTGTTTGTTCTCTTGATATTGATGTCTTGGACTTGCGGCAATAGATTGATTATTCCTAAACCAGGCAACATTCACAGTTGGCTGCCCTTGAAAACAGCAATATAAATGTATTGTTGCGTTTGCTGAGAAGTCTTCGTTCATGTTGGAAGCGTCAACGAGACTAGGGGATATTGAATGAGCTGGAAAAAGAAAAAGAAATCTAAACAAACTGATTTACTATTACAATCAAACATGAAGGTGGAATGGAAGGACAACAGAAAACTACTAAAATTAGACTATTGGCGTAGGACAGCTTGCAGGCTAGTACTCTAGTCATTGTTAAGTAAACGGGCCATGAAAATTCAACAAAATATTTGCGTATTTCGAAGAAAATTTTAGTGTTAGCGTGGCTGAGACCTCAAACAAGTTTGAGTTTGTATCCATAGTATATCCAACTAGTCACTTCGCTAAACCGATAGTCCAGCTCATATATCTTAGACTCTAACCCCAATCATGGTGGCTCTCTATATTTTTGCTTTATTGAAAACGCTCTCGAAATAAGATTAGCTGCTTTTAAAAGGCATCAAGGCCAATCACTAATTCTTCATTGTCTTGATATCCTTTAAATAATTGGTGACATTTTCAAATCTGTTTGAGTCAATTCGGAGTTGCAATATGACAATTGACGAGACAGTTTTAAATACGCCTACAACTTTATAACAATAGCAATAGAACGTTTTGATGATTAAAACATGGCAAAAATGTGAAAATATTTTAAAGAAGAAACACGTTTTTTATTTAAAAAGTAAGAGTAATTAGTATATTCGAATCAATACAATAGTTATAAAAAAAAAGACAAGGTCAAGTTCACCTTTGTAACCATTAAATCAAATATCATTAGAATTTACCTGTCGTCGGGGCATTTCCCAAACACCACTGACGTTTACCAGAACTAGCCGTTATAAGAATAGAAAGCAAGCTGACTGCAAAATATTTGAATGTCGACGAATTCATCATGTTAATTCTCGGCGATCTAAAATGTCAATCGAAATTTAGAGTTAATCACTTGAAGGTATGAGCATAAGAGTGAATTTTTACCGATGATATAAAAGTAGAGTGTTGAGTCGGCAGTATTGAACGACTTGTAGATAAAGAAAATGTTTGGAAAAATGCCGGAACTTAAGAATGATTAAACTGACGTTTCAAGCGAAGGCCCTTCTCTTTTTTTAAAGGCAACTATATATCCATGTAAGAATATGTTTACATATATGAATATATTTTTTTTTGTTTAGAAATATGGTGATGCCATATTAAGGAATTATCAACATACGCTTAAAAAAGTCTCAGCACATGCATCTTTTCCTCGAAACACAACAATTTTGATTTCGAAATAAGTTAAATGAGCAGGGAATCTTTAAGGTAAATAAACCCACCAACTATTCGGTAAACATTTGATTGGAAAATCTGTATTTTTCCTCGCGTCCATAGCTTGTGATAGCAACAGATACGAATTTTATAAAAGTGGTCGTAAAAATTGACTTAAAGTATAGTAGGTTGTTGGTATATCTGAATTCTGTAATTCATGGAAATCGATATGACCTGGAAACAACTCCATGAAACCAATATTTTCGTTCATAATTCTTCGATGTCAGTTTTCGTTTTTGGGTTGTTTAGGTTTATCCAGTATAAAAAAAGAAATAAATTGATAGAATGTCTATAGATAAACTTATTAATCATTTGATAATCATGGTTAACTGAAGGGTCATTTTTAGCGAAATCAGATGGTTTGGCCAAGGACATCTGACATCGTTGACTACCAGGTGACCAAAAATTTAAAGAAGGAAGAATAACTTAATGTAATTTCTATACTTGCAGTTAGTTTGGAAACCAAACTATAAATTACATGGTTTTGGTTTATTAGAAAAACTTACGTGTATTTGCTAGTTGAAAGTCCCTACCACTCTTCAGAATTCAGCTAAAGACCAATACGCGTGGTAAGCATCAAGTGTAAAGCATACTAAACTACATAAAATCAAGTTCTTATATAGCAGGAACTCTGCACGAGAAGAAGTACATCATTTCCAAAATTGTACCTAATTAAAATGAAAGTCATCTTCCGGCGACGACCTAATTTTAACACCGTATCATTAGGTCAGCAATTTTCGTTGAGATGGATTAATGTTAAATGATACGATTCAGCTGTGACGGAAAGAACAAGTTTAGCAATGTGCTCAAGTTATCATTTCGATCGTTTTGTCCTAGGTCCATTTTATACTGGTCGATATAAGTAATGTTACGTTGGTTCTAATAAAATAATGAGTTTTTTTTCTCTGTTTGATTTGTTTAATTTGGCGTTACACGCCACAGTATGCAGTAAAATACAAAAGGGTTGGGAAACTGCCGAAACTTAAGTGTAAAGTTTCTGCAGTTGTAGCAGATGTTAGTTTCTTCAAACTTAAGTTCATTCTCAACATCTTTTGGTTATCTACAGCAGTTCAATAATGCCAACGTAGCACTCTACTTTTATGTGATAAAAAAAAAAATTCCGTCTTGCCAAGAAGTAATTTACATTTCAGATTCCTATAATGGTGATATACTCTTTGCACTAGTATATAACCCATGTTTTGCACTGGAATAAGAGGATATCCCATATTTTCGTAAACTGGAAGTTGAAGCCATGATTTAGCCCTTCCAAGGAAAGAATTTCTAGATAAACTCAAACGTCAAACGGAAGAAAGTGCATTCTTGCGCAATTTAATGATCGTGCTGGTCTATTAAAGGGAAAGAAAAATACAAAAATGGGAAGTTATTTGACAATGGGAAGTTTTTAGTGAATACTCTGTCTCTGGCTGTGATGATTGGCCACAATGTGAAACTAATTAAAACTGAAATTAAAAAATTCAGTGATATTGATTTACTAATGCAAATCGGTAGAAGCTCAATGTCATTTACATCTTCCTAGAATAAATGAAAACTCTAAACTGAGGAAAGTGTCTTGGACAAATTCAATTTGAAAAAAGAAAGAATATTACAGGGAATATTGTCAAGCTGAACATACAAACAATATTGTGGTCTGAATTTTCAGCTTACAGTTTGAGACTATTAAACTCGTAGGAAATTTTTGCTGATCAAACTGTGAAACTCCATGGGCTCAGAAAAACTTTGAGCTCCAGACGGGACGGTCTCGTAAAGTAAATCTACCGGGTTTTGAATTCAGTTTATTTATTTTTATTTTATATTATAGCACAAGTAGACTACCAGTTATGCTTGTCACATCTGCAGGTAAAAAACTTAGGTGCTCAAAACTGACCGAGGAATATTATTTTCATACGCAAGCCAGTTGTACTCTGTTAATGATAGTCTCTTCTCTCATGGATACATTCTCTACGTTTTGAAATTTCAAATAACGGAAAGTTGGGTAACCAACTTTAACGCGCCACCACTGGCTGCTCTTCAGCAAGAACAACGTCACTCAGCAAAATAGGTGAAGAATTAAATACGAAAACGAAGGAGTTGAGAAAACCACAGATGATCTATTCTCAAATAAAATCAAAACAGAAATTTTTAAGTTTAAGTGAGCATAGAAAAAGGGCGCCCTGGAACACATATTATTCAAACATAACCTGACTGTCAATCATATTTTTTCCACGAAAAGGAAAATAGCTTTTGACTTACCCCTAATGTTTCCCAGTTACCATTAAAAGGGAAAGAGGAAACGAAATCATATGTGATACTGATAGGGAAGGGTCAAGTGTTCTTTACTTAGAACCCGTTCATACGCCGAACTTTCATGTGCCGAATCTAATAGAGACACTAAGTGCATGAGAAGTTCGACAAACAAATCAATTTTATGCAACAGATTGAATTAAGTGCGACATGCAATTAAATTCGACCAGACCAGTCGATTAAACAACTGTCGATTCATACGTCGAACTTCTCATGTGCCGAACCTAATGTAAATTATACGCAATTTATTTCAATAATTATACATTGGTGGATAACTGAAGAATATAAAGCTTTGGTTTTAACGTCATATTTCCAATCATGTTTACTGTTAACAACCTTGCTATGCTCTGTTACACTAGAATGCATTTTAGGGGAGTGTTATCCCTTTTATGCACTCGTTTCGTGTTTAAACAAAGATTCTGACTTTAAAGAGTTGTGTTTCTGGCCAATTGAGGCTTCATTTGCACATAAAGAACAAGTTCTTCTTTTGATAAGTCTGATGATAAGTTTGGAGACGGAACTACAAGTTACTAGCGTTTGCATTGCTAGGAAAAAGAGCAACTAGTTACGTGTTTCCTAACAAAATCTTGAAAATTTACAGAGACCAGTTATATTGTATACTAGATTGCGTAAAAGCATGTTCTGATATGGCTGTAGCTTCTTCGAACAAACACCTCATTTCCCAAAATTGCATGTGATGAAAATGAAAGGCGTTTTCTTTTTCACCCACGACCATATTTGACCTTAGGTCACTAAGCTTTGACGAGGCACGATTTTAAACTTCACAATAACAAAGAAATAAGCTCCTTGGGGATAAGGCTCAATGACCGGGAGAGATAACTGCGTACTCGTGAACCCACCTCATAAAAAACTCATGACTCTTCTGGGACATTGCACTGTCATGTAGACGCATACTGGGATGTATGGGAAGACGATTGACCTTAGTGTGGGAAGTTATTGTTTGTTTTCCTGTATGGTGCAATGCTTGATGCTTAAACATGTCTATTCAAGTATAATCTCCGAGAATTGAGTATCATGATAAACATACGAAGGTCGGTAAAGAATATTTCTATAATCTCAGTTTTGACTGAAAATGGTTCCGTTTGAATTGACAATTTTCGGCCAAATTAAATTACGTTTTTTAGTCGCAAAACTGATGACAATGGACATATCTTATATACCTCGTATATCTTACATATCTTGGAATAACTCTTTGGACTAAAAATTATTCTTTGTCTTTGTTTTCGACGAGAAAGCCAACTGTATGAAGAGTTCATCTTTAACCTTTCGCTCGTATTAGCCAGGATAAAAATAATGCTAAACTGAGCATGCCGAGAAAGAGTTATGGTTTCTATTGTCAGATCGGTATCTCATGCTGCTGTCGAACCCTAAAGGAACAAATAACATATTTTGGAAATTCGTACACGCAGTCATTGTTATGAACTGGAGCAAAGCTGTAACTCGACAAAAGAAAAATTTCTCTTGGAAATTTAGGTTAAGCATAACTTGACACCGCTGATATTTCATTTACATGACAAACATATCTAAATATATTCTGAAGGACGTAAGATAAGCCTCGTTCAAAAGACCGACGTAAGTATATACACAAGAATTTATCTCCTGTCATACCCACAATTCATTGTTTCAACACAAGAGTTAAATCCTTTACTCAACTCATCAGTATTCAGGAGTGTGATAACTACAGTACTTATCACACTGTCTTCTTTTGAAAACAGTGATAACCACTTACCGCATGCTAATGAGCGTAAGGCTTCATTTATGGTAGAGGAAAAAAATCCATGTAATTGTGGGTGAGTCATGAGACATGATGATTCCGAGTGGATGTTGAAGCTTCCCGAGCGACGTTAAATTCTTTATCACACTCGAGACTATTGATTAACCCTTACTTATCAGAGAAAAGATAAGACCGAGAGGTATTCCCAAGGGATAGCACAAGTATAAGCACAAGCACACGACATAACCTCCAAGACAAAAGCAAACGTAAGAGATAGACTGGAAGAAACAAAACTTCTTTTGCATCATACCTGTGCTTGTGTTTGTTTTACCCAGGTTCACGTGTGAATTGACCTCCCCAACTTCGTATGTAAATTGTCCATTTCAGACCACGTAATGTTTTGATTCTTTATCATTCTAATATTGCACTTTGATGCATATCTGAATATCATTTAATTTCAAAAGAACAATCCTCCAGAATAACTTCACGTGATCTGAAATGGGTGAACAAACATCGAAGCAAAGGAGGTCTATTTTTCTTGGGTAAGCATCATACGAAAAAGTCATAAAAGCCATTCTTTTTTCCATTTTAAAAGCTCTTACTAATGAGATAAAGACAAATTTCATTTCGTTTCTTTTTCTCTGTGAAGGCTTACGTAACAGATACTGTGTTTGACTCTTATCATACATAGAAAGAAAGTTTATGTCATGGGACACAAGCTCTCCGGTTGGCGGGACAATTTTCCATATGGCAAGAGAGCCCTCCTATCGATGCTATTTAGCATTCTTGTTGTCAGTGATGTTTTTCTTAAAAGAAATTTGTAATTTTCGTAGTTAAAATGACTTAATTTTTTTAACCCTTCCCCTTGACCAGTAAAATCGCGTGACGTTAGCCAGAATAAAATACTAACGTCTCCATAGGTCGCTGATGAGCTGTCAGGAAGGAGTTAAAACAGTTGCGAGGCATGTTCTCCTCATTTGAAAACTCTTTGTTTCTTTAACTCTGACTATTCGTAAAAAGCTCGCGCAATTCTTTGCAACTTTCCTATTAAAATGTTCAAGGATATATAACTAGAGAGCATTTTTAATTTATCTAACAATACTTCCCCTTTATCCAATAGCCACCATACATTACAAGAAGTTGAAAGATTGATAGACTGCCGAATTTATGAGAGCTCTAACAGTTCGAGCTATGGCCCTTCGCCAGATAGTGAAACGAGCTCTAAACGAGGAATGGCAACTACACTAGGTTTTATAGTAAAAGAAAACATGTGATAAAAATTAACCAATGAAATGTGAGAAATAAAAACAAATCAACGACCTAGCAACGACAAGGAAGTTACTTGTTATTTGTAACTGCGATCAGTAAACCAGCACGAGGAGAATCCCCCAGAGACCCCAGGGGAATAGAAATATGCATTCGGTAAAAATGATAACAAAACCAAGGGAAAACTGTGTATATGCTAATGTTTCCACCCGCCCATGCTAGATAAAAACAAAAACTTATGAGGTGGCTAAATAAAAGAAAAACGTTTGTTGAGCCCATAGGGATGAGTGCTTAAAAATGAGACACTTTTGTTGTCTCTTGGGGCTATCATTGCCACCAGAGATGGATGAGAGCCACAAACATTTATATCCAAAATAGAATGGTTAGCGTTGTTGAACTGCCGTGTGACAAGTTTGTCAACATCGTTTTTCTTTAGGGAACAAAGATGCTCGGCAAACTGTCAGAGATACGTCGATATGAAAAAAATCATTACCAGTCGGCACTGTCAGCGAGACGTCGGCCAGTTTCTCCGATATAGAATGATATAGATGTAGGGTGAAGGGAATTTTCGAGTGTCAGGATGATATATTTTTGAGATCCAACGGGGACCAGTTGCGAAAAATGCAACTCTAGGGCCTCCGGCTGAGAATCGAACCCGCGACCCCACGAATTTAGTGTAGAGGCGTCTCACCAGTCATCAGAAGGTTGCGAGTTTGATTCCCGTCTAGGGCTCACAAATCGTTTTTCTGAGTGAACGAGCTTGACGAACGTCCTCTAGTCGTTCTCACATTTCAATGGTTAATTTTTGTCACATTTTCGTATAAAACCTACAGTAGTGTAGTGGCCCTTTCTCGTTTAGAACTCTCTGACGAAGGGTCATATCTCGAAACGTTAGAACTCTTTATCATAAATTCGGCAGTCTACCAACCTTTCAACTTTTTGTGCTGTTTTATACTGCCTATAGCATCCCATTTTTATATGCATTATGCACACATTTATATGGATTATGGACAGTATATGCATATACATTTATATGCATTTATATTATATATATTTTATATGCATTATGCATACATTTATAGAAATATTTTTATTCTTAGATGCCTATAGCATCCCATTTTTAGATCACAGACACCATACATTGGCTAATTTTAATAGCGTAAGGAAACCAACTTCTGAGAATAAAAATGCACCTTCCTTGTTACCATAAACATGAAAAGAAATTGCACCATAAGACCGCTAAATATACCATATAACCCCCTGTTTAAATTGGGTGCTCTGGCATGTGCTCAGGCATGACCATTAGTTCGGGTACCAGTCTGAATGGAACGCCCAAAGTCAGAACAATGGAACGTAGCCCAAGCACGGAGACTGCCTGCCGAAGCAGTGCTCCGACTCAGGTACAATTCTATTGTGCTTGATTTAGGCACTGCATTCAGACTAGTTCCCGAACTGGTGCCCCAGCACCATCTCAGGGTACCCAGTCTGGACAAGGGGTAGTAAAAGTGATATTCAACCATTAAGCCCCCCGAACAGCTAATTCTAATAAAAAAAAACACAAAGGCTCGACACAACGGGTAAACATGAATTAAATTTAAAAGAATGAAGTTGGGGCTATGTGTGTAATGATACACTGTGGTATTTACACAGATGATCTATAACAATGTGAGTTACCTTGAAATCTCGTATTAATAATTTAATTCTGCTGCTTCTAAACCGTTTATCCGGACGATTTAATGTATGCAAGGATTTTGAATAGATTGAATAATTTATAATTTCTTTTGAAAATTCTGGGAGCGAAAAGGTTTACGAAATTGCTCTCTCCTTTCGTTATCTGTCACACTAAAGAAAAATACTTTGTATCTACGTTTGGCAAATAAACTGGGCTACAAAATATATTGCCAAGGAAGTAATGCTTAACTTCGGAACACTTCTTTAATTTAATATAATATGATGTGATATCTCAACCCACAAGGTTGAACATGATCATCATCATTTGCATTGACAGCAAGTTCGTTTGAAAAACTCACGTATTTCCTTGTATCTCTTAATATTTCTTATGCTAAACAAATGTAAACAATACAAGAACGAAGTGTGATATGTAGGACCTGTAAAAGACTTTCGTTATCATTTCAAGAGTTACTTCAAATGATATCAGCTTAGAATTTATTTCATTTCGTCTTTTTTATTTCTGATAATAATGGTTTTGTCATTTACGAAGAAAAAGTCTAGGCGGGCGAAAACTATATGTAGGATAGTAACATATCGCTTTAAAATACACAAACGGTTTTGACGAAATCCTTCCTAACATAGTTTAATAAAGTTAGATTGTGTTTCGGAAAAGGCAGCAGGACAGCCACTACTTTTTGAATAAAATGTTGGGGAGGTTTTATTAAGGCCACCAAAGTTAAGCACTAAAGCACAGATATGAAGGTAAGCTTAATGAACATCTTGGTTCTTTGGAACTAAACATTTTGGGGGTTTTGTCGATAAACCTTGTCACTTTTTAATTTTTTTGGTTTTTGTCCTGCAGCTGCAGTTAAGCGAAAAGTTCAAATTAAGTATGGTTGATTTTGACCTTTTTCGATTTTTTCGTTAATCGCTGACGCATTCTCTGCCTCAAGCTCTTCAAGTGGACGCATGTCTGGGTTGGGTTGGGGAAGTGAATTTTCGGCTGTTCTTCAGTTGTAATCTTTATTTGACAACTTTCGGTCAACAATTAACTTTTTTAGAGTCTAGTTATAATAAGGATGATTTGTCAAACAGAACTTATATCTTAGACCTTCGGAAACAAAGTCTGAAAACCTGTTAACTACTGTTAATATCCCCAACGGATAAGAGGGAATCATAAAGGAGGAGTTACTGTGTTAATATTTTTCTAGCAGCTCATGTCACTGAGCTTCTACCATGTTGCTTGCCCTTCACCATTACGAAAAAATCAAAACATGGATTGCTGCGCCTAAAGTAAGCGGAAGAAACTTGCTCTCACGAATAAGGATTGGAATCATACACTTTCGACCGAATCACACACGTTGCTGTACTGCTTCAGTCAACCATGTAGTGACACGATTCAAAATGTACGCGGACGATCCTATTATATCTCGGGATGAGATAAAAAAAATTTACTTAACCAACATATTTTCAGTCATAAATACTAGGGACTTTGTTCCAAGGCTTAAGAAAATTCCCAGATTTTGAGGGCCTTGCCCTTACTTGCTCCTCGCTGTTTCGTATGCCTATCGATCAAACAGTCCGTGTGTTAACGATTTTTCGCCATTTTATCTGGAGATGGAACCTTTTCATAGCCTTTTCCATTTCCTTATATACACAAAAAAGGTCTTACTGGTTGTTACAGTATCGATGGCTGAGCAATTTTGCATCAACGCTGTTATTATGGCTAAATAACATTGAATAACTAACAATGATTTTCTTAATTGTGTCAACAAAGTTGTTCAGTATTGAAGAAGTAATAACGAGTACTCATGGTTGTTGGAGTAGGAAAAAAAAACTTTTATAGAACAATCAGGTTCACAGTTGTTAATATGATTCTATGACCTTGTGAACAAGTTGTTACAGCATTGATGGTCAAACAACGCCTTAACTAAAGTTTATCATGGCTGATCAACGTTGCTGACATTTTTATGCTTGTCAACAACAAGTTGTGCGTTTTTACGCGTGTTGGAGGTGGAAAAGCACCGGGGTGACCGTTCTTGTTTCCGCTCATCCTAGGCTTGCTATTTGTTTATAAGTTCAAGATTTTATGCTCTTGCTTCCATTTCAGTTGTTATTTCAAGATAAATGGAGTATTGGGTTGTGTTAATAGTTTGTTTAATGGGAAAAGACCGCTATTGAACCCGAAGAATATAGCACGTTAATGACTATATGGTTTACGACGGGGGGAAGTCACCAACGCTGGAAAGGTACACGCAAGAACAAAGTACGATGACTCGTCCGAAAACCAAATTTTCGTTACAAAAAGATGAGAATTGAAGAAATGAGTCTATCGGTATGATTAATCTCGCGAAATTTTCTGCTATAAACTTAGGAATAATAGATTATCGAAATTTCTGATATTACTGTCAGGTACGTACTAGTTGTTATTGTTGAAAAACCGAAATCATTCATACTTGAGTTCGGCCTGGATACATCAACTGCTTATCACACACGAAGGTGAGGTGAATAGCGGCTGCGCATAGGCTAGCTTGCATTTGGTTTTCAGCTCAAGGATTTTCTTACTCGTACAAATATATTTGTTGTTAAGGAAGTTCTCTTCAATAATTTTTAATTGGGCGCTAGTAACTAAATGTGGTATGGTAAGCATGCGTAAGTAGTGATCTCAACGAATCGTTAGTCTATCATGACAAAACCATCCGCGCCAGTAAAAATGTTATAACCTCCTCTTATATTTTACTATGATATTCTTCAGCAAAAAAAGATTTCCTGATATCAACTTTTGAGAAAATTTCACCGAAGAAAACCGAGAAAGAAATGTCCTAAGGTGACTCCCAACAGTTTGTACTGCAAAGGCAGTTAGTAAGATTTTCATTTATGGACATTTCTATCTTGAAAACAGTGGTAAATTCAAAACAAAGTTTATCTAACTTTAGAAGAAGTTATAAGTATGAGATACTTGTCAAAATGTGCAATTTTCTAGTATTTAGTATAGTAACAATAGCGATGAATTAAACGTTGGCATATTTTCATGATTATCACAATTAACACACATTATCTTCGGTTTTCGTCGGTTAAATTTTCTAAAATTAGTATCACGTTATACTTTTTCCTGAGGAATAACATAGTAAAATATTAGGGAAGGTTGCCTGACCAGATTTTTTGGCTATAGAATTGATATGTGGATTTTTAAAAATAAGAGTTTATGAAAACGTTTGATATGAGGGACGTTTCAGCAAGCACAGCTTGAGAGCGACAACTGCTACAAGAGGCCTTTTGAAAGGAATCCCCGAAAAATTCATAATGGAAAGGACCGGACACCGAGATGTACGATCGTTGCAGAAGTACGAAAGACCTGATGTGAAAACCAAGCTAGTATTTCAAAGTCTTTAGAATGTGGGGGAGATGTATTCGGTGGTACTAAAGTGAATGCTGTAAAGAGAGAGCAGAGCTTTGCAACGGACGAAGGTCAGAATAAGAAAGCTCGCGGTGTGGAATCAGCTGGAACAGGTTCAATGTTCTACAAAGGTAGTTTTAATTTCATGTGTGTTAACGATTTAGCGGTGTGTAACTTTATATAAAATGTGTATCAACGTGTGTGTTCAGCAAAGGCTTTTGTGTCTGAACTTACACTGCGTTTGCTTATAAATTGTATTTGCTTTTAAATTGTGTTTGCTTATAAATTGTATTTGACATTCATGTAGTTGGCGTGTATATAGAATTGAGTTGAATTGAATAGCTCATTACAAATTCACGATTTGTATCTTTATACAAACCCGGGTTTTCGGTTTGTATACAGATACAAACCATGGATTTGTAATGAGCCATTCAATTCTATTCATCAACCCCTCTTTTCCCTGGTGAGATATCAAATCCCTCCCCTTGCTTGAAGATTGTATTGCATATAAAACTCTGTTGACAACAAAGAAAACCGACTGAAGTTTCAACTAAAAGGGAATTATGCCCTTGAAAACAATGAAATATTTAGAGGATTTTCCCTGGGTAAAAATTCCTTAGACCCCATAGCTATAACTTTTCAACACCGAAAAATATGTGGTGCGTATTTTTCCTGATCTGATCAGTGGCTTTATTTTGCAGCTTGACATCATAAGATTATTTCAAGTCATAATTTTTTGACAGGGAAAATTAAAAATTTCAATGATTTTCCTTTTTTATGCCCATAAGTCATTGGTTTTTATGACATAAGCATGATCTGCATTTGAGACCTCATAAATCTCATGAAATTATGCTCCTGTGAAAACAAACGTTTCCATTATGTTCCTCATGGCACTGAAGAATTGTACAAGCTTCTAAAACGTCAATTTCGTCACACAGCTATTTCTTCTGGGAATTTAAAGAAAGCATATTTCAACCAGTCACTTGCAGCACACAGTTAATGGCAATCATTACTACATGTGGCGCATTTTTTCCATGAATACTTTTTACTTTAACGTGTAAACGAAGGACAAAACATCGTTTTGAGATAAATTTCAAAGGAAGGGAACAGTAAAATTTTTCATCTGTCCTCCTTGGGCAAGTGGCTATTTTGCCATATTTTCATATATACCTTTATAAACCTACACTTGAACTGTTTAAGAAATTTTTTATGTATCCAGCTGCATGTCATTATAATAGTCTTCCTGATTATATTAAACAATGTCCTTCATTGCAAAGTTTTAAAACTCAAAGTTTTAAACGTTTTCATCATCTCTACACACAGCGTAGTTTTACATAATACTTGTAGTTTGTATAGTTTAATTCTTAGTAATTTTGTGCGTTTGGCAATTAATGCAGGCGCCTTTGAATACCAGCTTTATTGTTGAATGGGCTACCCTGCTAAATAAAGTCTCTTTAACTTTAACATAGACGGGTCACATCCGAGCGCAACAACATGGATGGGACAGCCATGATGCCGTCCCTCAGCAGATTAAACAAAATAACGTAAGAGAAGTTTTAACTGATTGAACATTTCACTCGTTTCAGATCTCGAAGCCTAAACCCTTGTGATTGTCCACTCGTGTAATTTTCCTGCAAGCCATCATGAAATTCAGCACGCGCAACAACAAGCATGAAGTATCGTTAAATTAAATCTCGTCCAAAGCTACTCTTCTTGATAAACTCTAGAGTAACTTTTCATTTTGCATTCTATTGTTGCCGTGTTTATTAATATAATTGCATGTAATTATACATACTACTTCAATGAAAATTATGAAGACTACTTTATGGAAATCAACTCAGTTTTATATGATAGAATTACTGTATGTAAATTAGTGGTGGCCATCTAATTTTTCGCAATGGTTCTAACACAAACAGAGTCATTTAGTCAGAGAATATCTCACTTATAATGAGAGATACTTTGCTCGACTTTCGGCCATTGAGATCATTTACCAGACAGGTGTAGCTCCCTTCCTGGTTCTTCTTAATATTCTTGATTTCCAACAGCATTCTCGCTTCATTTCTTTCGTCCTTTTCTCGGACAATGTAGGGTTGCATGTTGCTGTTATGTTTACTACTTATCAGTCTTCCATCTTTATCCCTCCAGTAATATGAAACAAACAACGGACGACATGACTTGTCGAACGGAATGACACAGCTCAGCTTGGCTGTTGCACCCTGATTTACTTTCACAACAGATTGAAGACTGCGGATGTCAGGTGTTTCATGGCAGGCGGGAACTAGATTGGAAAAAAAAGGTGAGCCTTTTTCTCTCCTAGTCCCTATCCTCTTCCCAAACCTACGCTCTTATTCACTCTCTCACTGACTACCGCGCCTGTTTACTCGCTAGTTTGTTCATGCATTCGTCCTTCAGTAGACTTGGTCACTTGCCACCCTCTAAATCCCACACTATTTCGCTCATTTGCAGTTATTTGCACAGTCAATTGCTGGCATACCCACTCCCTCACGAAGAAATAAATGATTAAACGGATGGTTATACGAATGAGAAGATACATTCGTCAGTGAGCTGATTCTTTCGTCTGTCTTTCGTAATAGAAACTTTCTTACGTTGAATTAGAACGTTTATACTCCAAGACTGTGTGCCATGCATGTTTGAGCCTTCACAGCGGTAATGTCCGCCGTCATCTTTTTGTGTTGCCTTGGAAATGGTAAGAACTTGTTTGTTCTCTCTAAATTGATATCTTGGGCCGGTAATACGTTGATTATTCCTAAACCAGGCTACATTAACTTTTGGCTGCCCTTGAAAACAGCAAAATAAATGTATTGCTGCATTTGCTAAGAAGTCTTCATTCATGTTGGAAGCATCAACAAGACTCGGAGGTGATGACTGCGCTGAAAAAAGAAAAATATATTTTAATTAATTGATTTGACGTTATAGCGAAGTCCTTGTACTCACTACTTGTACTCATGTCGTCACCCTTTTGGAGGGGCCATAGTATTTGCTCATTTTAGTTGAAATGTATCCTTGAAGTCAAGACCTTATATCAATTTTAGTTTAAAGTCATCGAACGACCCAACTACTCTCAAAGGAAGAGAGTACTGTATAACTCGGCTGACGCCAGTTGAGAAAGCTGTCTATATTTCGTTTGGTTGAAAAAATGCTATGGAAGAATGCTGTATGAACTCTTTCCTATCCGAAGACTTTCACCAGTAAAATCGTCTGGCGTTAGCCAGAGTAAAATACTAAAGTCTCCATCAGTCACTGAGGACCTATACGGACAGGAAGGAGTTAAGTAGTATGGAGATTAATAACTAATTTTTCATTCTAACAATAACCTTCAAATACCGTATGACATTTTAAAACCATTTAAATCTAGACGCTTTAGCCACAGTAAGTAACAGTTTTGAATAGGTTTATATTCAGTGTATGATCTCCTGTAACTCCAACTTGAAATGACTTTTTAACATCAATATTATTTATTAACTCAGGATGACAATCTGAAACTGTCTTGTCTGTCATAAAAGTTTAATAAAAATCTCTTGTAATTTTTTGTTGTATTTCAAAATAATATTGAAAAATTTTCACACTACCTTTTAGAATAAAAAGGAAAACGAATTTCACGATCAAAACAGGCGAAATTTAAGAGACGCTTCAAGAGAAAAGGCAGCGACAAACGCTCTCTTTATGTATATACTGTTGACTCGAGAAATAATCTACATGAACGATGACGACATAATCGTAGGTGTTCCCTGAAAGGTTTAAGGACCCCCTTTAAGTTAAAAGATCAGTTTAGTGCGTTAGACTTTTCAGTTCTTGACAAACGTAACTTAGCGTTCACAATTCATGGAAGTTTATGCTTCCTTTTGTCAAAACGAAAACTTGAATATGTTACTTTCGATTAAATGTGAATGTCATGAGTAATGTGAATACACAAAGTTGCAAGAAGAAAGCAAGATACACTTGTTAAGAGTGAGTTTGTCTTTAATATTTTAACCATCAAATCACATTTTACTAGATTTTACCTGTTATTGGAACATCGTTTGAACACCACTGACTGTAGCCAGAACTACGCGATGTAAGAGCAGAAAGCAACACCAGGAAATATTTGACTGTGGATAGATTCATTATTTCAATTCTTCAAGATATGAAACGAAAATCGAGTTTAGAACTATTCACTGGAACGGATGGGCAGAAGAAAACACCAATCTGTTGCACGCCCGTCTTATAGTAAAATATGAATGCAAAACAGCTGACAAAACAGCTTCGATTAAATCTAAATCATCGTCCCACCATAAATTGTGACCACAATCTGTCACAACTTGTAGATAAATGAGAAGATGATTCTAATTGAATCGCAAATATACTAGAAAAAGGTTGTCATCTATCTGATAAAATGTAATATTAGGTTTGCTCTATACGATGTATAAAAACAGCCGACTCCATTGTCGTTATATGAAAGGCTTTCAAAGTTCTGCATGAACCAAGGAATCCTAAAAAATTCAACTGTTTGTTCTCATATTCCAGTATTAAATCATTGTTGTTGTTAAAGTATAAGAAAAAAAATTTTAAATAGAGTATGAGTTTCTTTCATACACAATATATCCGTGTATGGATTTGTGGTCAAATAATGTATTTTCATTAAGATTTATGTTTTGACATCTGAACAAAACAGATATGAATTGGCTCCTCAAACTAAATGAGAATGAACCGAAAACGGAAAATAAACGTAATATTTATCGATTGTTAAATATCTGATTGAAAAATTGGAAAATGTTATTGCTTTAAAGCGTATAATAACGTTGCTTGCACGTCACTGCAACAGATACATGATTTTAGAAAGATGGACGTGGAGATGTTAGAAAGATGGACGTAAACAGGTGATCTTTATACTATTTTTCACTTTATTTCGTTACTATTTCTGAATTCTTTCATGGAAATCCAAGTTGCCAGGATATAATTTATAGTGCGTGTACCTCCAAAATACCTTTTGCTTAAATAGAAAGATTTGTTTATAATAATGAAGAATGACGTTTATAATTTTTCCATATTGATTTAATAGATCTCTCGATCTATTCAGCTTTTTCCATTATACACACAAGCAATAAAATGATGTCAAATCAGTGAAACAGCATTGTGACACGTCAATGATCGAGTATCCCTTAAAAGTTATTCACCGAAATGATTTAATAGGTAAATTTTAACCATGCCAAAACATTAAAGGTATTTCTTTCACTCTACCGAGTTTCAAGCCAATACAAAAGGAAAGTACTAGAGAATACAAAAGGAAAATTAATGAAATAAGAAACCTTAATAATTTGACCGAGGGAAAAAAAACTCCGTTGAATCTTTATTGAAATCAAATTGAATCGGTTATGAATATCTTATATCGCTGACTACTTATACATAAATTTAATGACGATTCCGACTTTGATGAGTAAGAATAAGACCTCATTTCAACAGTAGGGGCAATATACTCTAATTTCTGTGCCTGTAGTTGGTTTGGAAACCAAACTACAAGTTATATGGTTTGCTACAAGTTTTTCTTTCTTAGAAAAAACGTACGTGCGTTTGCCAGCTGAAGTTCCTGCGACACTCTCGATAGATCACTAAAGATCAGTACGCGGGTAAAAGTCAAGTCTAATGTATACTAAAATGCCGAAAGTCAAGTTCTTATATAACAGCAACTTTGCCTGACGTAAAATACATCACTTCCAAAATTTTACTCGAAGAAAATAAAAGTCATCTTCCGCCTACGACCAAAATTAAATAAACAACTTTTGTTCTGATGTGTGTTGACCAACACGACGGAGTAACAAACATCATGTTGAAATAAGGGAGTAATCATTAAGTTCGTTTTCTACCCACAAAGCTGCCAGAATGTTTCGTATTCTAGATTAGCCGAGTTTAAAAGAATGCTTAAATTTCCGATACCATGGCTTAGTCATCAGGGGAGGTGGGAAAAATTTCCTCAAACTAAGTCATTCGAGGACGGACTGTAAAATAGATTGCCAGGTTGGTATACCGATTCTGACAAAGTGTACGTAACAAGCTTAGCAGATCTCCCGATTCCAGATAACCAGACCTTGGTAGAGGAAAACATTGTTTAGATCTATTTCTCAGAATGACCGGATTTTTTAAGCTTAACATAATCGGTATTAAATATTTAAGTAGAGCAGAAAAAATAACTTTGGCGATGTGCTCAAGTTACCATATCGATCGTTCTGTTTTAAATCTTCCTCGGTAAGTTTTGTTTACAAGGGTCAGTGTAACGATCGTTCGTCCAAAAAACAATGCAATTTCTCTTTGTTTGGCTGATAGTAACATGCCGTTTTAAGCTCCGGTAAGTATCACACACCTCAGTGTTGCTAAAAAGTAATTTTGTACTCTAGATAACTATGATATTAGTTTACTATATAAACCAGTATATAATAATCACTACCTTTTACATTCAAATATAAGAGATATCCTACTTTCCGTAAACTGGACGTTAAAGCCATGACTAAGCCCTTCCATTGGGAAGAATTTCTGCATAAACCCAAATGTCAAATGTGAGCTAGTATATAGAATGAATGAATAACTTTATTTAACCACGCTTACCCGGTCAACCGCAGGTGATTTCCACAAGGGAGCGTGTAGAGAAATACAAATTAAAGAAAATATTTCATAAGCAGACTATTTACAAGATAAATGATTATAAATAATTCTAGAGCTATGGTAGAAAGCTATGGCCACATATAGTTCATGCAAATATATATGAATTTAAAGTTTACAAACAGTTTAAAGTAGAAGTTAAAATTAGAATGATCAAAAAATATGAGTAGAAATCTTTTTCTGGAAACACGAGAGAGTTTTGCTCTCCCTAATCTCCTTTGGGATAGAGTTCCAGAGTTGTGCACCATCATACATAAAACTGTTTTTCATATAATGTGTACGTGGTTGTGGTAGACACAGACCACTTCAAATATCTCGCAGATTATATTTGTTCACGCTACTTTTGTAAGTGAAAAGGTTAGTAAGCGACTCGAGACCCATTTTAGTTAAAATTTTATACATCAGTTTTGTTTTAGATTTTTCCTTATCGTTTCAAGTTGTTCCCAACCCAATTTGTTTATGGCAATACAGTGATGTACAGTATTGCTCATATTCGTTATAATTCTCGCAGCTCTATTTTGAAGTTTTTGAAGTTGCTTGGATTGCGTTTCTCCAAATACATCTCATACCTCGCAACAATAATCGAAATATTGCCGAACAATAGCATTATATATGGAAACCAGCGTGTTTTGATTAACATAAGGCTTGCCACGACGATAAGCAAAGATTCCAGCTTTTACTTTTTTGTAAATTTTATCAGTATTACATTTCCAAGATAGATGCTGGTCAACTGTTATGCCAAGGGTTTTGCTTTTACTGAGTTGCTTAATTCGTTCCTTTTCAATAAAGATATTCGGAGAATAAGTATTTTTTTAAAAAAGGTGAAGCACAAATTTAGCTGTTTCAGCTACATTTAAGCTTAGTTTATTGGCTATTAACCATTTTCTGAGATTTTCCAAATCGGAATTTACTGTATTTTCAAGATTGGTTATTGAGTCATCACAGGCTGTAAGATTAGTGTCATCTGCAAAAAGGCGAGGTTTTGTGTTGACAAGACACTGAGGTAGATCATTGATATATATTAAAAATAATAGTGGCTCTAGAATTGAACTTTGCGGTACACCATATTTTATAGAACGTTCCGATGAACAGAATCCAATTATTTGGCACTTTTGGCTTCGATTTGTCAGATATGGTTTTAGTAGAGAAAGGGCATGTCCCTTGAATCAATATAGCTCTAATAATTCCTGAACAACTCAACGGTTGTGTTGGCCCCATTAGCGTAAAACCAAACACACGATAAGGAATTTATTTTACTATGGGAAGATTTTTGTGGTTACTCTGTATCTGGTTGAGATATCTATCCACAATGTGAGACTAAATGTTATTCCAATATATGGTTTGTATTTAAAAAATTACCAAAGTAGGAGATATCGACTTACAAACGCATATCAGCAGGAGCTCAGTGTCATTTATATGTGCCTAGTGTAACTGAAATCTCTTAGCTGAGGAGACTGTCTTAGTTAAATTTTATCATTGTGCAGAAATAGAAGCATTGTGCAGCTTAACAAACAAAAGATGATGCAGCTGCTATAAATGCACAGATATGATCACGTGATATAAATATCACATTTCTTGATGAGATATCGGGTCAATATACGTAATTTCCATCTAAAGATGTGATGGAAGAAAACTAGAACTCAAACAAAGTTAAAATATGTTATACAGCATAAGCAGAGACTTGAGAAAAAATTTGAATAAATCTACCTGCTTTTAGATTTTCAAGAATCTGATTGCGATTTTATTCTATTTTATGTTGTTGCATCCTTAGAATTACAGTTGTGTTTGTTGCAGCTGTAGATTTAAAATGTTAATTAACGTTTAAAACTGACCAAAGAATGTTATTTTCCAGTAAGCATGATGTACTTCGGTTAATAATTGAGTCTTCCTTGAGGGATACTTACATTGCGTAGAAAGTTAAAAAGTTGGTAGACCGCCGAATATATCATGTAGCACAATTCTGGCGTTTCGAGCAAAGGCATTTCTTCAGAGAATGAAACGTGTTCTTGAGTACTGCCTACGCAGCATCTTACATTTTTACATCGTTCTCTGATAAACAACCTAAAGCCTGAAGAAACGCTACCTTCAACTCACCGCTTGCCGACCTTTCAGTCAGAAAGAATGTTCTTCAATACTAAACAACCTCACCAAATAAAGTTTGAGATTACTTAATACAAAAACAACGAACTTCAAGAGGCCCGGTGATTTGTTTTAGAAGTGTGATCGAAACAGAAATTTTGGAATTCCAATAGAGCAAGAAGAACGTTTAAGTAAGATGGTGGCGAGTTTTCGGGGCCATTTTGCACAGGAAAAGAGCACTCTGGGAGAAACACTATTTAGTATATAACTTGACTGTCAATGATATTTTTTTATGAAATCTACAGTAGTTTTTGACTTATCTCTGGTATTTCCTAGTCCGTCCATCCAGCAAATAGAAGGAGATAGCGAAATCATATGTAATACCGATAGAGAAACTCAAGTTTTGATTACATAGAACCGGAATGAACTGGAATAGCATAAATGTACTCGTGTGTCCTGATTTCTCGCACCGTTCTAGATTTGTGAAATAAGCTCAAAATAGAAATGTGACTTTCAAAAATGCCGAGTACATATTAATTTATATTTAACATGCGTAGGAATTCTTGTCTTGTGACTTGCCAATCCTTGTCAAGATCAGTGCTATGCAAGGTCACGATTATTTTTATATAAATCTTTACCCTAAAAATAAATGAGTTATTTCTAGTCGATACCGTCATAATGGAGCATGCACATATGATGATTACTATACAGACCTGTTTAGTCTTCTGTGCGAACAGAAGTGAACGGGAATTTCTTATTCGATCGTTCTTAATCACGCAGATTGCTGCGTCGGCAGTATTGAACGGCTTGTATTGACGTTGGGCGTTTATTTTTGACGTTTGATTATTTTCTGTTTTATAATTTATTTCCCTTTTTGACGTTTGACGGCTTGTATTGAGTATTGACATTTCACTCCGATGAAGGACCTTCGCTCGAATCGTTAGTTTAAGCATTCTTAAGTTCCAACAGTTTCCCCAAACTTTTTGACTATCTACATCATTGTAAATAGTCAAAGATTGAATTGGATTTGATCATGCAGTTTCTGAAATTCAGCATTCTTCACCAGTTTGGTGCTGAGAATCGTTTGATTTCACTAGGGACTGCGAACGGGAAGGAATTTAGGATATTTAGCTCTCCTTGTTTTTGTTCGATTAACTAAAAGTTGACATTTCAATAGCCCCTTCACAATCCGTTCACTGGCTGGATTTACCCACGGCAATTAACCGGGCCAATCTCTGACTTAGATATAGGTGAAGTTGAGAAGCAATCCGTAAAATACTCCGAGAAGCTTAAATCTGCCTGCTTTCTATAAACAAATATATACCATAAAACTGACAGATATATTGGCGAGTAGGTGTGTGCGTAAAGGTACCCTTGATCAAGTATCGGTCGAAAGCAATTTTGTAAAATTTATGACATTCAATGAAATGACTCGTTTGTTCAAACGCCTGAAAGTAACTCTTAATTCATTAGTTCTTAAACCCTGTTTTTTAACCAGTGACAATTTGTTATTCCAAACCCTCATCAATCGCACCTACAATTAAAGCTGTCATCTAGACAAAATCATATCAGCAAATTTATCTCGCTTATTGCTTACCTCGCACTAAACGAGCAAAGATTCTGACCTTAGTAAGTTGTACAATACGAGGTTTCATTTGAATGTAACAGCATGCAAGGTGTTCATTTTACCTTTATGATCGGTTAGGAAATCGAACTACAAGTTACGTACTTTAATTAGCATCATAAGAAAAAATTTACGTGTAGTTAGAGTTTACTTACCAAATCTTTGAAGCTTATTGAGATCAGTAGTTATAGTGTACATTATATTGTGTAAAATTACGTCCTTATATAGCTGCAGCTTCTTCGAAGAAATACCTCATTTCCAAAATTGCGCATGATGAAAATATGGTCGCCCACGACCACATTCTGACCTTTGCACACTAAACTGTGACCAGGCAAGATTTTAAACTTTACAACAACTTATCAAAGGAAAAACTCCTTAGCGATACAGCTGGATGACCTGGAAAAGAGAGGCACAAGTTCGTAAGCCAACCTGATGATAATAATCTTTAATAAGGAAAACCTACAATCAGCCTAAGGTATTCTACGACAGTGTCCTTATATAAATAATAATCAATTAACTAAATACTTAGAAACTACCATCAAAAATATAGCAAACATATAACAAATTATGTCAAAACCCTTAAAAATTTGTTTTTAAAAATCCTAATTTCTCTATACTGTCTCAATTCATTCGGTAGATTTTTCCATTCTTTAATACCAAGATAATCAGTCCTTTGTTTGCCGCAATTTGTGTTTACTTTGGGTAATCGAATGTTGTTTTTGCAAAGAGTGTTATAGTTATGTACATCGTTATTCAATTTAAGATCCAAATGATGAATCATTAAAGCATTTATGCATTCAAAATGTACAAACATTGGTGATAATGCCTACGAAAACCTAATTCATGGCAGTTCAAATCGGAATCGCACACCTCTTGTGATATTTTGCGCTGTCATTACAAGTGTAGAGAAGCACAGGAAACGGATTTCCCGGACTGTGGGAGGACATTGTTTATATTACGACATGTTTGACGCTCAAACATGTCAATTCAAGTATAATCTCATTAACTTTAATATTATATTATTAAAATAACTAAACGTTGTATAATGAATATCATTGTATAATAACAAATAACGAATAACGTTGTATAATCACGAATCGTTGTATAATCGCAGTTTTTCTCGGAAGATAATTAGGTTTAAATCTACTCTTTGCAGTCAAGTTAAATTATTTTATCTTTCATTAACCGAAAAACTGACTATAATCCAAACCTTTCATTGAATTTCTTTCATCTAATATGTCTTGGAATTATTCTGTTTTCGATTAATTAATTCAATAGTATGGCGGCTTCGTCATTAACTTTCTGGTGACATTTACTGAACCCTTTCCCCGTAGAATGTCTCGTTCATAAGGTTGAATAATTGATAATTTCTTTTAAAAAACTGAATGCGAAAGGGTCGATGAAATTGCTATCTCCCTTTGCTTCCAAACACAGGAAAACAAAACTTAGAAAACTTACAAAAATGTCTTAGAAAACAAAAAATGATAATGAAACAGTGGAAAACAGACACCTTTGGTCTTACTTGTGTGAGGTTTTAAGGAATAGATAGATTGCCATGGAAACACTACATTAATGACGTTAAGCGTGATCAAACGCATTCACACGCAATTTCGCTGATTAATCTTAAAGACATACATATTTCCCACTAATTTGTCTACATATTTCCCACTATTTGTCTACATAAATCAACGTCATATATAGTATGATTCATATAGTATCCAGATATAAATATCGTCAGAACGAAGTGTGATTACGAAGAACTGGAAAGGCCTTTTTTATCATTTTAAAATTATTTCAAATTAGTATCGTGCCGGTTTCCAAGACAGACCCTTGTAACTCCAACCTGAAAGGGTTCTTATTTTTAGAACAACTTTACGATTGTCGGCCACTAAACGTAAATCTAATATGAAAAATTTATAAGAGCAAAAAACTTGTTCAATCTGCCCCATGTCACGTGACCAAGCACGCATTCTATGTCTAGTAATATTCCCACAGTTTATAAGTATGCTTGAACATACCTTCCATCGCACTCATCTCTAATAAGACATATCTTTTTTCTTGTCCAGATCATAAACGAAACCTTCAAAAAGTAACTACATCTACATTCATTAACATCAGTAAAATCTTTTCGATATAACACCAGCTATTATATAAAATCTATATTACACATATAAATATGACTGTAACTAATATAAATGACCCTAAAAATAATATAATTTAGTCTAATATAACAGTTATAAGCGAGAAATCTAGTTTAAAAGTAATTAGCTAACTTATTTTTAAAGATATATATGATGATAAAATGTTTTCTAGTAATGTGTTCCATTTTTTCGTCGTTCTAGGAAAATACGAATATTTAAGAGTGTCCTGAAAGTGCAAAAATCTTTTGTTTTATGTTTATTAATGCAGTACATCACGGTTTAACAATTGAACCAAAATGCTGCTTTTGGGTAGCTGCTTCATTGTACCAAAAGCACAATATGTCCAGTAAGTATGAAAGTACAAACAGTTGTATAAAGGTAAACAAAATCATTACCGTAGAACAAAGCTTTTCCCCCCGTTTTCTGACAATGTATCTCGATTGACTATGCTTAAACCCTACATGACGTCGTCAAATTATCTCGTAAATTCATCTTTACTGTCTTTTTTCTGGGAGTTATTTTGGTAGAATAACTTACCGCAATTAATTAATTAATTAATTAATTATAAAATATTTTGACGGGACAAGATTTCAGTAATAAATTACAAGTACTAAAGTCTAGACTAGCGGTCCAGGGCGGGCCTGACACTGACCTAGGCCAAGATTTGTGTTAGTGTGAACAGGTTTTATCTGGCCTAGGCCTGACCTGGGCCTGGTCTAGGCTAGGAAAACGAGGCCGGTAAAACTAGCTGGCCTAAACCTGACCTGACCTTAATCTGGATCACGGTTTTTGCAAGTGTAAATGAGTTTTACCTACGCCTGGACACTGTCATGGCAATGAGAGCCCACAATAAGCACTGGTCAGATTCATTTAGATAAATTTACACAGAGCACGCCCAATTAAAATATAACGCGCTTTCACAGCTTCTTTCTCAAGTTCGATTCGTTGTATTACAGTTGTAATTATGGCAAACACTAGGATGGATGACGAAACAAAATGTTTGATTACTCTATGGAGTGAACAAAGCATTAAGGAACAGTTGGAAAACTACAGTGTGAGAAATCATGGAGTGTTTGAGAAGCTTGCAAAAGTCATGATAGATGCTAGATACATCCTCAAATGCTAAATCCACATTCTGGCAGTCCACTGTCGACAGACAATATCCCATTACGAATGATTTGGTTTAAACCAACTTTAAACCTCTCGATTAGTCATGCAACCATGCAGAAAAATGTGTGCTAGCTAGGACAAGTAGTTTTCCTCTGATTCTTTTCCAGCATTTCACAAATATGCCTAATTCATCTAATTACAGTGGAATTATTTTCTTCATCTAAGATTTCTTTTTCGTCTTCTTAGGAGGAATAAATAAAGCAAGGTCAATATCCTAGGATCCAGCACAATCGAAGCACCATGAAAATAGGGTAGAACCGCTGAAATCACTAAGCTAATATGAGCCTGCTTACAGCAGCACGAATGCCAGGTTAAAGTCAGGCCCAAGCAAGTGTGAACGGGTCACGTTTTACCAAGACCTGGTCCAGGTCAGGGCTAGGTCAGGCCTGGACCGCTAGTGCGAAATGGGCTTAAGATGTGTCCTGTATAAATAAATTTAACAACAAAAATCCTAAAAATGTATGTTATATTTCAGTGACACTATTTTATAAAAATAAAATAATCAGATGATCTGATACAAAGATTTTATCAAGTGAGTTAAAAGTTTTTAAATGGCACCTAAATTAAAATTTACTAGAATATAATTTCTACCACATTTTGTCACGGAATTCCACAAGTAGCCACTTTCAGGTGGAGAACTAGTTTTTCAAGATGTCAGGCTTTATGGCCTAATCTCGCAATACTAATTTACTAAAGGTTCCCCAAGATAGATATCAAACGGCGTCCCGGTGGGCCAGCGCTCAACTGTTTAGTATTGACCTTTTTTGTATTTTTGTCTTGGTGTCCTTAGCATTTCCGTGTTCTTTTGAAGTATAAACTGTGAACGTTTCTGATAACGTCAAATAATTAAAAGATTCTTAAAGATAAATATTCGAAAAGAATTTTTAAAAAACGTGGGAAAGATACTGAGATTAGGAAAACAATCCTGTACGTAAATAATCTTTTTTATTTTTAAGTATCATCTCAACAAACGATTTAAACAAGATCTTACGTGAAGACCGTTGTGTGAAAAGGGTACAAGGGTAAAAGGGGACAAGAATGGTAAAGGAATGAGCCCTTTTACGAAAACGCTGTATCATGGGTAATTAGGACTAAATTGAAACTAGGAAATGCTTGACCCGTTCAGTCATGGATCAAGTGTTTCCTTTGGAAGGGACGGTACGGATCAAGGATCTTTTCAAATTAATCCTGATTCCCCATGATGCACCATACTTGTAATATGGCTTATGGTATGCATGCATATTTAGGAATGACGTAATAGTGAGTAAGTATAAACCCACTGAAGTAGGAATTGGGTGGAAGAACTCTTTCCAAACCGCACAAATTTATCAAGGTGGCTGATGACCAAGTATACAATTTCCTGTAGAAGAACGAGAAGTGCTACTACCTGACCCTTTACGAGCTCCAAGCTCAAGCTGAAGCTCAGGTTGTGCCACCGCCGGACTCAGAACATTCAAGTATCACCACAACAGCTTGACAGTAAACCTACGGTAATGTTTGCATGTTCGCGACGCGTAATTATTTAACTTCGTTGAGATTTTCCGATTACTTTGCACAAATAATTATTCCTTCCGTAACATGGTTCGAAAGCCAATTACAAAGTCACATTGATTGGTTGCTGCCGTATTTACATATGACCAGTGAAGTTTCGCCGCTTGCTATTTCAAATGACCCCTCTAAGCCTGACGAGACGTGAAGAAGGAGTATTTAAATTCCAATGGTGAACTGATTCTCTGGGCGAGATGGCTTGAGAGCTGACCACAGAAGACTTCTTTTAAGATAACGTGTGTTTAATCATGGGCAGGATTCTGTGAGGAATACTTTGTGAAATGATTTTCCCGACGGGATGGTTTGGTTGATGACTACAGAAGGTTATTTTTTTGTATACCAATGACGTTTAACAACAGACACGATTTGCTATTAAATCTCTGTGAAATGAATATCTCGGCGGGATGGTTCGATGCAGGAAGCACTGTGAACTTATTTCAATTGCAATGGTATTAAACCATTGGCAGCCCTTTCAGTTATGCTCTGTAGAAAGTTCTTTTTCGGCGGGATGGTTCGCCTCACGGTGATGATCACAGAAGTCTTGTCTGGAATACAATCAAATAATTTTGCTCAGGCGTAACATTTTGTCGGGGATGCTCTGTGGTATGCTTGTCTCGTCGTGGGCTGAAGGTTTACCACAAAAGATTTAAGGTACATTTATACACTACGATAAATCAGGCCGATTTCTGGTTTAGGTGCTTGGTAATTGAAAAGTAGGCTAAGTTAAGCCCAAGGAGAGTTCTGTTGGTTCTTTCTCAAATTAACATGCACCGAAGCCAGAAATAATCGATTAAGCCCGATTAATCGCAGTGTGGAAGCCCAGCCCTGTTTGAATGAGGTCTATCCGATGTGTCCCGGGTTCTATGTGTCCTGGGTTCTATGTGTCCCAGGTTCTATGTGTCCCGGATGCATGCACGGTCTGGGTGGTAGAAATTGTCCAGGGCCCAGTTGTTCGAAAGGCGATTACGTTAATCCAGGATTAGTGAAAACGTTGTAGGAAAGGATGTTTAAAGTTTTTTTGTTAAGATATCATTCAAATATAGAAAGGTTTTCTCCAAGAAATTTTCAACTAAAATTACCAAGCAGAACATGCCGAACAAAAGAGCAGATTAAATTCTGATCTAGGATTAGTTGTAATCGTCCTTTGGACAACCGGGCCCTGGGACCATGTGCGACACATGACACCCCGGGAACGAGTAGACCAACAAAAACTGCTTTAACCTTGCAAAAATGTACAGGGCTTGCGGGGCTTTTTGCCTGAGAGCTGATTACTCATCTATTCCCATCAATCGACAACCGCTGGGTATTTAGATACTGACCATAGGCCTACAGTTACAAAGATAAACACATTGTTATTGCATTGAATCAAGTCGTTCACACCTCTGATTTTGGCCTTTGAACTTGGGTATCTGTGGCGAAACGCGCACTTCTTTTCCCGGGGGTGCATAACTGAAGTGATGTACATGTACAATGTAAAGTTTGCCATCTCAAGTTACAGAATAGGAAAATAACATAGTGGTTGAATCTGGCACACCTTGTCCGCATGGACTCATTTTAGTGCTGAAATTCTAAATTACCTTCAAAAACAACTTCAAAAGACAACGAACATATGTGTGGTAAATAATCTGACATAACCGCTCTCCGGTATGAATCAAGGTCTCTTTCTCCGTCAACATACTCCCTTTTTAGGCGCAAAAGTCTTTCCTCCAGCTGCCTCCATT
>JBAHVQ010000534.1:367218-384673 GCA_036872915.1 Nanipora kamurai | reverse complement strand
GACGAACGTCCTCTAGTTGTTCTGATATTTACCAAGCTCCCACATGAGCAGGCTTACTGTTCAGTGTTTAAGTATTTCGGACTTTTAGTGCGAAACTTGAAGTTATATGGTTAGTTTATAAATACTTCAATGAATAGCAGATGCGCCATCCATAAATATCTGAAAGGTCGGGTATTTTTTACCGTAGTATTTTGAAACGTTTAACCATGCCGGGGAAGCTTTAGCCGACTGCGCCAGAACAACTTCTGGCATGTGGGAGAATAAAGCAGCTATCATACCGGAAGAATACCTTGAGAGACCCATTCTAGTTTCTAATCCACATGTCTGGCTTCGTTGTAGTTTTTGACTCGCATGTTTGGCTCAATTCTTCAAATTGCTTGCTGTAGTAAGAATTGCCAAGAAACTAAGATTCACATTAATAATATAATCAATGCCGCACCTTTAGGGGCTAATTTTCCGATAGGCCCAGAAGTGGGATTGGCACATACTGTCCAACTCATATTTTACCGCCAAACTGTTTGAAACTGTAGCTTATAAAGAGAATATTTATAATACACAGGTCATCTTTCCGTTAAAAATAAACCAATATTTGCAAATCAAATGCATACGAACATCTCGTTATCGAAGTCAGAAATATTCCACAATCAAATGATATAACAAATATTAAAGTACAACGTTCATAACGTCGATGCAGAATTACAAACATATCTTTGTTAAAATAATGAACCTAGTGCTCCCGAAAGAAAAATTGCTTATTCAATATGAACTCTCACTATACAAACACTTGTAGAACTGAATTTGTCTTCCTGTCGGATGGACTAAAAACCTGATACTTAGCTATAAAGAAACTTGGAAGAAAAATTAATGGGAAATGTTCCCCCATTTCCCTGTTTCCAAGATCAACTGGTTTATAGACAGATTCTCCAGTCAACTCCAGACGGTTCAGGCTGTACGCATGACTCATTTTAGGAGAACCCTGGGGGAGTGAAACTGTTTTCTTCGGAGGGGGTCTCTTTCATGAATACGAGTGGGATTTTTTAATAAGCAATTCAAAATTTGTCGTTGAAGTAAATAACACATTCATAACAGTTTTTGTTGGTATTTCATCCAGTTGTTTTCTAAATTTGATGGATATATTCTGCCACTCATCACCCGTATCATTCATTCTCCAGTTATAAACTCCATCTCCATTAGTTTCCTGCACTATGAGCAAAGAAGCTTAGCTTGGTTAAACCCTTTATTTTTGACTTTTTATCAACAATAAGATAGCTCAAATTTTTGCCTTTTTAATTAAAGTTTGTCTTTTTTCTGATCATATCACCGCCCATCATTGCGAAAGTAACAACAGCGCAGTCATCTATGCATGATAACCTGTCTTAATGACAGCTTTCGTTTAATAACCTAGCAAAAGATATCCTTAAGTTTGCTCTGCACAGGATATCCAATTTTATTGTTTTGTGCAGATGTTTCTGATTATCAAGTGTCCGAATACCCAAATCAATTGAGTTTTACTTGTGTTTTTTGAGTAACAAAGAAAGAACTCTATGAGAGGACTACGTACTGCGATCCATTGAAATGCGACCATTATATTCATTTCTTTTAGCCTCCAAGACAAAGCGATAATTAATCGTCACACATACAGTTTATATGCAAATTAAAACGTACATCTTGACCTTGCTGAAGAGAGAATTTTCCACTTTAATCATGTTTTGGTCGTAAAAGGTGCACAACATTGTGGTGAAGACCATGATGTTAAACATTGATGAAGATGGGGATTCAAAAGACTGTGAGGTTGTGATAAATGAACGCCAAGTTTATTGTCCTGGAGAAAAGCTAACTGGCGCTGTGAAATTTCAAACTTCGAAAGTAAGGTATGCGAGGAGAATTGATATAAAAATATGCGGTCAAGCTTACGTGCGATGGTCAGAATCCAATCAGTTTGAAACCAATGAGTACATAAACTGTGAAAGATACGTGGACGAAAGCAAAACGCTTCTGGAGTTCGGAAAAAATAACCAGCTTCAAAGATTGCTCCCTGGTGATAACGAATATCCCTTCTGTTTTGTTCTTCCCCCGTCTCACCTTCCTTCGTCGTTTAATCATGGATGGCATAAAAAACATTATGCTGCAATACGGTACTGGTTGCGTGCTTACATTAGCTTCAGTGATGGAGAGAAATTTACAGTTTCTCGTGAATTTTATTTGAAAGAAACCATGGATTTGAGCAAGGTGTTACACTTACAAGAGCCCCTTAAGATGTCTGTTGATGAGTACGTTTGTTGGTGGTGTTTTAAAACTGGACCAGTTGTCTTGACGATGGAGATCAATCGTACCGCATACTACCCGGGTGATGACATTGTAATTACAGCAAGTATCGATACGACATTAAGTTCGGTTAGCACGGGGAAGGTGGAAGCTCAGCTTGTTCAGAGAGTAAATTATATTGCAAACTCAGACTACGTCGATAAATCGAGCTCAAAGTCTGACAAATCACTTCAAAAAGAGCACTGGAACATGGAGAAAAACCTACTTCTCTCGGCCAGTGTTGGTTCTCGAAGACAAATGAACTGGGATAATGTCCGTATAAAAGTACCAAAAGCTTTTATACCGACAATATCTTGTAGTAAATGCATTGGGGTTTCGTATTTTGTGCAGTTAAGAGTGTATCTTCGTTTATCTGACGATTGCTTAATACGTATGCCCATTGTAATAGTTTCCAAACCACGATTTAATCCAACTGAAGGTCCAACGGATATCACAGATGATGAGAGCTCGCGAACACAAGATACAGATTTGGAGCAATTGTAGCTGCACTCGACGATGAGTCGAATAATATGTAAAAATATGGTCTAGAACCTCTCGAGGGAGGTAGATGTCTCGGAGGTTAGACAATTGCTGCTGATATTGTGTGCGTGTGTGTGTTTTGAAAGACAGCTTTGCGAAAATATTTACGAAAATTTTGGCAAGCAGCTGTTCTACCAAGCAACGCAACTGACCTGTTTCAGACATTTTGTACCAAGTATCTGCCACTACGTAACTTGCCATGGAACGAATACGTATGACTACTATATATACATTTTTTTTTCCAAGCTGGTAACTGTTTCTTTCATCTACTCTATTTTCCTACAAATTTTAATAGTTTAATTTGGCGAACCATTACTACGTATTATTCGTCTCGTAAATGTCCTAAAAATTGAATTCTTTCCTGGTGAGAATCCATAAAACTACACTAGTTAACACTGATATTATGTCATTAATTTCAATCCTTGAAGCACTCAGGAAGCTGCTGCACGCAACGGCTTACCGTGTTCCAGCCAAAGAACCTTGTTATGTATATAACCTTAGCTTTTGGTAACGATTATAAAATGCAAAGGCAAAGAACATGTCTTTCTTTTTATGAAAAGTCAAGAGTAAAGTATAAAAACAGTATTTCATTCCTCAATCAAAACAATATTGAAGAACACAGTTTGGTTTATCTTAAATAGCTTGATGTCATGCTTGATTGAACATGATCATGCTAAGGTTAAGATGGAAAATGGTCACGTGGACCAAAGTTCATGAATCAAATGTGTAAAATAACAAGCCAGCGTTTGTCATTTGGTCTCACCTATAGGTCACTACCTGCGCCGATCCTTCTAACTTAACAACTTGTTGAAAACCAAAAAGGTTGCGAAACTCCCGAAACTTAGGTGTACAAAAATTGACGTTTCGAGCGACATTTCCGCTCTGATGAAGGGCTTTCGCTTCAACCGTCAGTTTTTCTACACCGGTTTCCTAACGTTTTTGGTTATACAAGTCGTTCACAAATTCCATAGCTCAAAAGGAGCTCAGAGCACCCGCGGTTTTAATAGATTATTGTACCGCACTTGCAGCTCACTGTTCCACGGTGTGGTACAGTGTAGCTCGAAGCTTTCCTTGGATTCTTTTTGTCGTTTACCTTTCGCTCTTGTAGTTTTTTTCCCTTCAGGTTTTAGGGTTAGAGTTTGATTAGAAAACCCGTCCACTTTGTGTTAGGATTTAGTTAAGTTGACCCCAGAAGATCAACCTTTGGGATTAACCGACTTATTGTGTAGGGTTAGCATAAAAGCCAAGCGGTACACTCGTTAGTTTTTACATTTAGGTTCAAGAAATGGTGCTACGGACTGTCTACGGATTCCCAATTTGCGCCGACGCTCTACTATTATATCAAATAAATTAACAGCCATCAGGAGGCTATGAGAAATGAAAATCATGGGTAAAACTAGGGATCACTGACTTTAATGTCGGTCTTTAGTGACATGAGTATTGCTAATTTCGCAATTGTGTAAGTTTTCTCCTTAATTCAAGATCCTATACAATAGAAAAAGGTACTTTTAGGAATTCTTAGTTTATAGTCCATTTCAGTCTGTTCAAGTTTTGGTTTAGAATAGCAATTTTATTAAGACTGTTGAGAACCAAATGTTACAGTTCGTCAAGTGCGGGGCGTTTGGCAAAAAAACTGACATTGGGCCGTTTGAGTCGCAGCTGACTGTAAAGGTAAAAGTACCTTCATTTACTGGATAACACCAGTATCAACTACCTTAGGTGTTCATTTCTCCCTAGAGGTCCGGTAAGGGCCATGCTTCATGGGTCCAGTGTTACTACTGGAGGAAACTAGAGTACCTGGAGTAAACCAACGATGCACTGTAGAGTAAAGCGTAAAATGTAAATTGTAAAATGTTATTAATTTTAAAGGGTCAACGATAAATCGTTAAGGGTAAAGCGAGTGCGTTATATATAAAGGGTAATGGGTACAGTGTACAGTTAACATTCTAAAGGGTAATGAATACAGTATTTGCAGTTTCCACATATATAATTCAAGTATTAATTTTAAAATACGTAAAACCAAAGAAGCTTTTAATCTATTTTATTTCACTTTTTATTTTTATTTAACATGTTTTAACGTATTTAGGTATCTGGTTTGCCGTTTGGGACGACGTAAGTTAGATCGTCAGAGCCTCCAGTTCACATCGAAACCAGATGTTCCACAACCATTATGGTTTTCAGCAAACTGTTTTATCGTTGGATTCTGCCATCCACCAAACGGCTTAAAGTCATCAAAACTTGCTTTTCCATCATAATGTGCGTACCATAGAGGAAACCTGGAACCCTTGGTGTAGTCACTGCCCATAATCGTTGACCAGTTATTCAGGGACGTGTAGACACCAACAAGGATGAAATGGCTCTCAAGTGCAGAAACCACATCCTCAAAAAACCCGCGACTTTTATTTTTGTCAGAGAACCAGTTGTAGATTTCCACGTCCAACCATATCATCTTTACGTCCAAGTCAAGATTTAGCATGTCTTGCACCTAATTTTTTAATTATGTACGTGAGTAAAAGAAGATATGGTTTTCCCTTATCCGCAATACACAGTGAAAATACTGTTATGAAATGGCATCTAGATACTAAAATTTTGTTTCTTTTGTTTCTGTTAAAGGTGTGTATAGGTTTTGTTCAGGGTCGGACTGGCCATTCTGCTCCTGTGCAATGGCAAAATGGCCGAAATGAGCCAGCTTATAACACTCGGAACACGTCGGAGCTCCAAGCAAAACTCAAACCTGCAACCTTTTAAAAGTTGCGGAATAGCCTGGATTTCTGCCCATGCTCTGGTTGCGCTAAATTGGTAACAACGCTATTTCTGAAATCTTTCAATGAAAGTTTAGACTATTCTTTTCAGCAGATATTAAGTCCTTTCGTATAATATTACGGCTGGAGTACTTTAAGGAATTTTGGTAGTTCTGGTAAATATTCAATTCTAAAAGAGAACGGCTTAATAATCATTACTTCTGTTATTACTGCAAATGATTTAAAAAGTAACTCGAAAAAGTTTGGGTTTTTTGGGGTTGTTTATTTAATACCACAGGTGTAAGAAAAAGTAAGTGAGACCGGTTTTTGAACATGTTGACCAATGTTAGTGTGTGGACTTTTTCCATTTATATCCTTAAATATGCTTTTTACAAACTTTGATATTTGATTTCCATTTTGTAGTTAACGTATTTTCTGCAAACGATCAAAATTTTAACATATTACTAAGAAATTCCTTCAAAGTAGGGCTTCCGATGGACAATTAAACTAAAATGAAACATTCTTTCTCAAATTCGCCAGCCCACCTTAAAATGCCTAGCTCACGTTTGGAGATTTTACGTATTCGCATTCTCTGGCTTTTTTGAGTGAAAATGTAATATGCCTCGTCCAAAATTTGATCTTCATTAAAATTTTCGTCGTCAAAGTTGACAATTTGGCAGTTTTTAGGTCTACTGTTGCACAGCAACACTAGCAAGATGTGAAGAAATGAGAAGTCTCTGTTGAAAATAATTCGAATTTTTTACAAAGAAGTCCTCAGAATTGTTTGAAAACAAGCAGAAACACATGTCGGAATGTCTTCTGCTCCCGCAGCAAAAGTGTGTCCGAAGTGTGTCCAACCACATGATAGATAACTTTTGGCGGACAAAGAATGATTTTCCTGGTACACTAGACGAATGAATTGGGATGAAAAACACTTAGAAGTACTTTTGGATGGTATAGAAAGATGAAAAACAGTCGATGACCGGTACGTAAGACTATTAGGTTCCTGTTCGTCTAGCTCGTACAGTGAACTGTAAAGTACGGTGCCCCTATGTGCAATACACAAAAAGAAAATATAAGTGCACAAACGAATGTTGCAATCCACAAACAAAATAGGCAATACGCAATTCAAAATATAGATTCAAGAAAATAAGTTTTAGTGCACGACAAATTCGGCAAAACCACAACAAAATATCTCACAACACCTGACAAGATTTCGTAAGAAACTTGAACAGTTAACTCGATACGCAACTAAGATTTTTCTCAATACACAACAAAAAGTTGCATCTGCGAACCTTAGGGATCATTTGGGACATTGTAATTTCCACCTGTTATTCCTATTTATCCATTAGGCGGTTATGAAATATAGAGCTTTTATACAGCTTGTTTCTGCGTCTTTGTAATACAAATATATAAAGAATTGAGGTATATTTTTTGAAAAATGGACCAAACTCCATCTGAAATCCGCACATGTGAGGAACTTATACAACGTTACTTCAAGCAAGGCTATAATTATCAGAAACTACTTTCATTGTTATCGAAATAACATGGCATTGAAATGTCATCAAGGACGTTGAACACAAAACTTCGTGACCTAGGTCTTAAAAGGAAAAACATTTAATACAACATCGATCACGTCCGCCTTCGTGTTCAGCAAGAACTCGACGGTCCTGGTTGCTCTGATCGGTACCGTGCTGTCTGGCACACATTGAGAACGGAAGGAATGCAGGTGCCAGAAGACGTTATCCGCGGAGTTCTTAAGGAGCTTGACCCTGACGGTGCTACATAAATAAGATGTAAGACCCTTCATCGTCGAGTTTGTCATACGCCAGGCCCTACTCATTCATGGCATGTTGATGGCTATGATAAACTGAAATCAATTGAAGGTAAAGATTTTTAAATGTTTACATTGCCACTGACATGCAATTATAACATATGAAACAATTTTGTTATTAGGTTTGACTAACTTACAGTACCTGACTTTACTACTGTTAGCAGTTAATTTCCAATTTCCACTGTTAAAAGTATGTGCAACAGTATGTTGTACATTTTTTTAAGAGTGGAAATTAACTGCTAACAGTAGTCAAGTCAGGTACTGTAAGTTAGTCAAACGTAATCTGTTGTACATTCTTTTAACAGTGGAAACTGGAAATTAACTGCCTGTAGTGATGTAAAGTGAAATTATGCATATTTTTTCAATTTCAGATGGCACTTTACAGGAGTGCTTAGAAGACAGTGATTTGGAGTTAACAGACCAAGAAAAAAGTTTCATTCCTTTGTTAACACCAAGCCATATGCTACTGTTTGCTACTATGGCAGCCAACACACGATCTATTGGCTTTGACCCAAAACCAATGATAACCTCTGTTCATGATGAGGAAAAGACTATTCCTAGTGCACAAACCTGCTCAAATGCTCTTTATTTATACGTTAATGATAAAACAACTAGTGGTAATTTATCACATAACCTGCTAACAGCTTTAATGAATGGAGGCATTTTCAGCAAGTTATAAAACTGAGTAGGGAAGCAAAACAGTTCCTACAGTTGTAATAAAACATGTTTTTGGCATTGTAATTGAACATTAAGTTTAAACTTACTGAATAAAGTTTCATTATTAGGTTTTGTACAACAAGACATTTATTATGAGTATTTTTATTAAACGATATTTAATAAATATTATAAAAGTACTGCAATATTGGAGGCTGGTAAAATTTTTTTAAACTTACACCTCGTGGGTGTGTCCTCATGTATAATCCAAACCTCACGTTTAATAATCCCATCATTCCCCCACTTATGATCTATGTTTCCTTGGGGTAGGGGTTTCTAATAGGACAGGTAAACTCTGTAGCAGCTCCTAGCCTTCTGCAATTTGGAATAAGCTTTGGTATAGATCCAGAGATTGTTTATCATAGCCATCAACATGCCATGAATGAGTAGGGCCTGGCGTATGATAAACTCGACGATGAAATCTCTTACATCTTCTTTCTGACACACCGTCAGGGTCAAGCTCCTTAAGAACTCCGCGGATAACTTCTCTTGGCACGGATAACTTCTCTTGGCTTCTCAGCACGCTACCCACCAGAGCAACCAGGACCGTCGAGTTCTTGCTGAGCACGAAGGCGGACGTGATCGATGTTGTATTGAATGTTTTTCCTTTTAAGACCTGGGTCACGAAGTTTTGTGTTCAACGTCCTTGATGACATTTCAATGCCATGTTATTTCGATAACAATGAAAGTATTTTCTGATAATTATAGCCTTGCTTGAAGTAACGTTGTATAAGTTCCTCACACGTGGGGATTTCAGATGGAGTTTGGACCATTTTTTTTTGTATTACAAAGACGCAGAAACAAGCTGTATAAAAGCTGTATATTTCACAACCGCCTAATGGATAAATAGGAATAACAGGTGGAAAATAACAAGTCCCAAATGATCCCTGAGGTTCGTAGATGCAACTTTTTGTTGTGTATTGAGAAAAATCTTAGTTGCGTATCGAGTTAACTATTCACGTTTCTTACGAAATTTTGTCAGGTGTTGTGAGATATTTTGTTGTGGTTTTGCCGAATTTGTCGTGCACTAAAACTTATTTTCTTGAATCTATATTCTGAATTGCGTATTGACTATTTTGTTTGTGGATTGCAACTTTCGTTTGTGCACTTATATTTCCTTTTGTGTATTGCACATAGGGGCCATCGTAGGGATTCGCCATCTTTACACTTTATTTAAACATGAGGAAAGTCGAGGATTATCGGAGCAACATGATTAATAAATATTCAAAATGGTTTCCGCTGTTATCAAGTACCTAAGGGCTCAATATAATGAGGTGTTCGACCGTCGGCTGATTCAAATTTGCGGTGACGGCAGTGAAGACCAAACAACGAAATCGGATGGGATTGAAGTTGCTGAATGCGATCATTCGTATTCGCTGTAAGCTTCAATTCTCAGGTAACTGGTGCATAAACTTTGCGGCGACTAAGCGAATGCTTGTGTTGTTTACTGCCAAAAGATGTATGATTGTGAGGAGGACAAAGATGCCTATATTTAAACTGCCTATATTTAATGATATATCATTTCAGAGTAACAACGACAATTATGACATTGAGATCGGACAGAAATACTGATAAAATAGTCATATTTCTTTAAAGTTTTGTATTATGGCCTTGTGCTCTTCGAGTCTTGTTATGAAATATTTTAACATCCAGTTGTTTGTAACGTTATCTTTTCCCCATATCTTTTAAGTAATATACTTACACTCGTCATTAGTGACTCGTATTTGGTACCCCACTTCAAACACAGCCCCTCGGATAAGAAATGGTTTCTCAAACTCCTTAAGTGTTCTTTGCGTCGAGGGAATTGCAGGAATGGTTATATTAAAAGCAATGGCTTTTTGTTATGCAAATTACGGTAAACTATATGACATGGCTGGAGGCATGAATTCACAAACTATTTGCACGTCTGTGATGGCAAAACGGTTTGGTGAAGCGTTGAGCGAAGGAGAAATCTTGAAAAGAGTACGAGGGGAGGGGAGGGGAGGGGAGGGGTGGTAGTCAGCAAATGCCACAGGCTATCACGTTCACTAAATAATCAACACGATTAGTTAGCTCACCGAATTCCTCTGGATTGGAGTCCCAAAGCTCCAAATCCTAGAGCACAAAAAAATAAAATTTATAAACTTATGAATAAACTTACAAAATTCCTAAGATGCAAAGATCAGGAAGGAGTTAAATATCAAAGGTTATATTCTTTAAAGTTAACCATTCTCAGTGCTGAATGTTAACTATTTCACAAAAACATAGACAAAAAGCCCTCACCTCCTTGGTCAGCAGGAAGTAGTGGGAAATGAGAGTCTTTACAATTTCAGAAAGAACAGGTTGTGTAAAAAATGATTTTTGGATCTGAAAGAAAAAAAATATTCAGAAAATTAGTTAAGGATTATTACTTCTCTTTCTGGTTATTTAGAAAGTAGGTGATGTGCTTCAACAATTGCTTGGTCCATAGAATCTGAGAAAAACAAATCAGAATGAGTTTAGATTAGTAGGTTGAATAAAAAAGGTCATAAATTAAACAGTCAGATATATCAACTTAGGAACCAAGTTGAAAAACCATGACAACCCTTTAGTTTATTTTATTATAGCAATTCATTGATTATGTATTTAAAGTTGTTGAGATTTGTAGTCAATTCTGACTTATTTAGCATTAAGTGATGTATGGAATGGTCATTCCATCACATTTACCAAGTACACAAGAAAAGTTTTTAACTTAAAATTCGACTTTGAACTTGATCTCATAAAATAATAATTGTATCTTCTGAATGTCATGGCTTAATTTTTAGCCTTGCTTTTGATTCAGTTTTGATTCAGTTTTTTCCAAGGGAATCCACCCAGTTTGGTAACAAGTTCTTTGTTACTACCTCAAAGATTCTGACCAATATTAAATCTTAACAAGCTTTTCTCAGGTGTAATGAGATAACACAGAGTATAGTATTGTAATTTTTTACATGCCTGCTCTAGAAAAGTTGACAATAATTATTGTAATTACTATGATGAAAATGCTGAAATACCATGATCGGTATGAATAAGTTTTTCCATTCTACATCACTACAACTACTGTACCAAAGCAACATTTATCTAACCTGTTTTGTAGCTCTCACATTTTACGATACTTTTCATCAGATTACAAAAATGTACAACAAGTCTTTCAAAAACAAGTTCAGTTCTGCAAGTTTTGTAGCAAAGGAACACAAGGCAGTGGCATTTTTAAACTTAAAATTCGACTTTGAACTTATTCTCATAAAATAATAATTGTATCTTCCGAGTGTCATGGCTTAATTTTTAGCCTTGCTTTTGATTCAGTTTTTTTTCCAAGGGAATCAATCCAGTTTGGTAACAGTTGTTTGTTACTAAACATTCTGACCAATATCAAATCTTAACAAGCTTTTCTTAGGTGTAATGAGATAACACAAAGTACAGTATTGTGATTTTTTACATGCCTGCTCTTGAAAAGTTGACAATAATTATTGTAATTACTATGATGAAAAGGCTGAAATACCAAGAAAGGTATGAATAAGTTTTTCCATTCTACATCACTACAACTACTGTACCAGAGCAACATTTATCTAACCTGTTATTTTCTTTTGAGGCTTGTAGCTCTCACATTTTACAATACTTTTTATCAGATTACAACAATGTACAACAAGTCTTTCAAAAACAAGTTCAGTTCCACAATTTGTGAACACATAGAATGCTGAAAAGCAAAGCAAGTCTTGTAGCAAAGGAACACTAGACAGTGGGTGATATTCTAGAGTGCTTAATATCTGCAAGGTAAAAAAATTCAAGGCAATGTGCCAATGTTGGGAATAATCATGGTTGGAGGTTTATGATTGTTACAATGCTGTATTGCTTGGAGTCCCATGGAAAGGAAAGAGAAATGGTATAATTAAAAGATGAAGACATGAAATCAGGGAAGGAGGAAGGAAGGATGAGAAAAATAGTTTAATGGAATGTAGGGTACAAGTATTAGACTGATGGATTGACAGCTGGATGAAGGGTCTGTCATGGATGAAACAAATGTCATATAAAGGATGAGTGACTGGTATGGATCAGGATGGATGGGTGGTATGTTTGGGTGTAGGGATTGAGGGATGGATGAAGGTCAGAAAAATGAAAGGAGAGAGCAAGGGTGAGACAAAAGGATGGAAGGATGAAGGTAGAGTATAATAAAGAAAGGGATGGATAGGTGAAGAGAATGAAGGAGTGATAAGGAGGGAAGAAGGGTGTGAGGGAGTGAAGAAATGATGAAATAACAGTAAGTAATCAGATAGGGTGGAATAGGGGGAAAATTTGATCTTACCAATTTTGCCAATAAGATGATGAGCTTTTCCAGATGATCAACCATGGAGTGATTTGCCAATAACCTGTGTCCTGAAGAGCACCATTAAAGGTCAAATTGATTTTAACCCATACACACCCGTATACAGTATAATTTGGCTGATGGCAGATGATTTTACTCATTGAAGGTATGAGCCATGTCAACGATTAACTATGTAATATTGTAACCATTTCAACCTCAAGGCAACCCTTCAGCATTTCAATCTGTTAATACTTGACAATTTTATTCACTAGACAGCATGTCTTGGGCCTAAAGGTGTGAAATTTTAATGTACCAGTATAGACTTTAGGAATGAATTATGGCATCTATAAACAAATTACTTACTCAGTTCCACAAATTGTTTGGTGGCCTCCATACACTTCTTGCAGTGTAAATTGAAATAAGGTTGCTCAACAGTCAAGATTTCTATTCCAGAATCATCCTCAGGGCATGAAACGATAGATTCACATTGATACAATTGAAAAACCACGCGGAAAACGTATTAGAGCGCGCTAACCCTTCCACAACAAACATTCCATCACATCACCATGACACTGGCCATCCCATTACATCAGATGATTTCACCATCCTCTCTCACTCCTCTTCATCTATTACTCATGAACTCCTCATCAGAAAAAGCTTGCTCATTCACAAACTCAATCCTACCCTCAACTCTCAATCAAGCTCAATTCCTCTTTCCTTATTCTGATTGCCTTTACCCTATTCGTCACCTCTGACATCTCATCACTTCCAGTTTCCTCTCAAATGCCAAATTTATGCTAATTAGCTATGTAATAATATTTTAGTGACTTCCTCATCCTATTATGTCTCATTCTCTGAAGATGTTGTGTCTTAAGCAACAAAACGTTAGATCTAAATAAACCTTTTGACACAAATATGCCTGTTATAAGAATTTTTTGCTGGGCCTTGATTTTCAAGATTCACATTGGTTAGATGTGAATTTATCATTTCAACCGTCAAGAACTTTGTAACTTCTACTTCTACTTTTTCATGGTGGAAAAGCCTATTACAGATATCATTCTAAAAGTACATTAAAATGCTAATAATTTTTTTAACAATGGAACTACTGTTAGCACCTGTAGCAACCAGTTTACTCCCTTAAAAAGACAAACTACATTAACAAAACTGCAAGTTATCCATCAGTAGGGAAAAAAATCTCCATTAATACTATGTAGTGACTCACCATTGGTTGAGAGTCGGCATCAAATTCCTTCCATCCATGTATTAAAAACTTCTTTAGAACTATATTCAAGAAAAAAGGTCTTCCAATATGAATTTGATTATTATTATTTTTAATAACTAAATTAAAGTAATTTAATTTAATTCTAATTTAATGTAATTTAAATTGGTCTAACTGAATTAGAAGAAGAAAGTAACACAAGGTAGTCACAATAATAACTACTGTCTGATGCACTGACAGAACTAGCTCATGTTTCATCTCCAGTCTTTATAGCAGGTCTCAATTGAAAAGATAGTTGTTATTTATGCTTATAAAACTAAAATCAGATTTTTTCAGGAAAAATATTGCTTTCATTTCATGAATAAAAATACAGCATTATCAACTCCACCATTTCCACCTGCAGCAGTTGAAACAACAGTGACAAAAACAACAGCAGCATAAACCATTACAATATAATGACAGCAGCAGAACAAATAGCATAAATAATAAAAGGAACAACATCAACAAAAGCTGGAGCAAGAGGCCTCATCAACTATAAGAAAACAGCCATGTGGTAGCAACTAAAACAACCAGAGGAAACATAACATTTTCTTTCACCTTTTGTCATGAGTAAACAGGTCTCTAGTAACTCACTTGCTATTTCACTCTAAAATAATTGACAACCAAGATGTTTACTTAAAGCAAAACTGTTTGCTGGTGTAATAACATTTGATTGTACAGTAAAACAAATAACTACGGTAGTACTAACTCTAAAGGTTGATTGGTACAGTGTAGTACATGTACATTACTGCATACAAGTAAAGGTTTGGGAATCAGTTTTAACTCTTTCTAAGGCAAATCTAATTTTTCCTATGTTATATTAGCCAAAAAGGTAAGAGAACTGTTGAAGTTGTGGGATACAAAATCAAACATTATACATGTACAGGTATAGAACAAAAATTTGACTGATGCACAAACAAAGTGGCCAAAATCCTTTTTAATGGACCTGTCATATTAGATGGATGTAAAGGGAGAACAAATAAACATTTTTAACTTCAGACAATTGCACCTTGATCCACAATAACTCCAATAAGATATGTTAATTATAAACAGATATTGTATAAGTATATATGCAGCTACTGTTACTTTTGATGCCCATAAGACCACATGAGTTGCAGTAACTGTAATGTATTAGAAGTATAATATAATACAATACAATACAATACAATATAATATAATATAATATAATAAGTATGTCACTTACCTCTCTGAAAACTTGTTCATCAGAATAAAGTCTTTTGGAAGCCATCATTTTCACAACATGTTGAAAAATTAGCAAAGATCTTTGTTGATAAAGAGAGTCTGAATGTTGAAGACCCAAGACAAATGTAGATTAAAAATAAATTACTACTAACTACATATAATTATGAAAGAGTAAATTTAGGTTATACTGTATGTATACATGTAGGTACAATATAAATAATTCTATAGAACATTCAACTTAACCAATATCATTTATAACACGGTTTAATTGAAATGACTATTCCTGCAAACTATACATTTTATTCTGCATGTAATCATCCACAATTGATTTGTTTTATTTAAATATTTCTACTTCCAAAAAATTGTTCTAAAAACAGTTAGTTCTAATGAGTATCAGTTGATCTAATGTTTGGTTCCATATATTTTCACCTAGAAGTTGAGTTGGAATTTCACAGAATATCTGAAACCTCTAAAAGACTGTGACAAAAAAGGTCAAGAATTAAGATAATTGCCTTTTGAGCAACTAGGCACAGATAAGTATCCTACAGTACCTGTAATATAGCTGGTATCAGTTCACTCCAAGATTTTGATTCAATTCTAGCTACCTTAGCCACTAAAACAGCTACCTGAGATGCAATCTGTAATATAATTTTATATAAAATAATAATTATAATAATTCCATATGTTCTAACGAGCACTATAGCTATAAGAAACTAGTTAAAGGGTTAAAAATTATTTCCTTAACCTCAAAAAAACAACACAACAATTAAATAAACAAAAAATATTAAAAAAAATTTTAAAAATTGTTTATTTGAAGTTAATTACAATATTGATATGAACAGGTGCTGTCTATTTTGAAATTTACATTTTTTTGTGAAACTGGGTCGATGAAAGAAGAAAGAAGTTGATTTTTGATCTGGATTTTCTCTTCTTCAGATAATGCACTAATAAGACGCATATAAACATAATCAAAACAAGATTTAACCACTACATTAATTTCATGCTTTACTCAAAATTGTCATGTTAGTGTAAAAATGCACAGTGTATTGTGGAAGGCATTTTCCTTGGGGATAGTTGATTTGTGTAGTAGGCTGTTTTGAATCAAAATTTATGTGTACTGTACATGTACTCAAAAACAACATGAACTACTTGGAAACCCTGTTATTAAAAATATATATATAAAAAATTAACATGTTAAAAGTATCTTACTTGGGAGCAGTTTTCCTCCAGTATCTTTCAATACCATTTTTTAAACAAACAACAGCCAGCCATCTCACATTTGGATTAACATCACGATTCATATAATTATATTGACTGTGAACATAAAATCATTTGAATGATCAATCATTCACTAAGGTCCCACTAAGTCAACCAAGTAAAAAACTGTCTAGGATTTTCCCAGTGGAGACATTCTTAAAAAAACAGTGTTATCTTAGGAAATTTTTGCTGACCAAACCTTGGAACACCATAGACAGAGTAAAATACTAAAGGGTGTGCTTGTCCCTTAATGGGTTAATGTAATTATTTTTATGCTGGGTAGATTATTAATTTTGGCAATAGTTAGTTGTGGTGTATGATGTATCAACATATAAAATTCTCAGGTGCACAAATAGACAGTACAGTACATGTAAATGTTTTTCAGTACCTCCAATTACTTAACCTTTACTGCATGGAATGTAACAAAGAATTTTAAGAGTTCTTCATGCTATAAGCCAAAAGGATCTGGAAACTACTGTTTTTACTACTTAAATTTCTTGCAGTTCTATGACCTTTTTTGGCTTTATACTGTACAAATAGTTCAACACTGCCCACTCAGCACTCTATTTTCATATCACTGTTATTTTTGAATTTAGAATGTATACTTAACCCTTTCCTGTCTAAGGAGTTCTCCCTTGATGAGTAAAATTGTCTGGCATTAGCCAGAGTAAAATACTACAGTCTCCATAGGTCACTGAGGACCTATACAGACAGGAAGAGGAGTTAATGTAAAGTCACATGTACCAAATTATGACTGTCCATAGCAACAAATGTTTCTAGGGTGCATACTTGTTCAGTTTCTTTTTGTGTTATAGAGTGAATGAAATGTGGAATTTTTCCAGACCTTGCATGGTATACACATATCTTTTCCTTTTTTATTTCATTTTCTTTTAAATTTTGAGTGATGAGTAGAGGTATATGACGATAAAGTCAATAGTGCAGTAATTCCTCTTCTAGCTTTTAGCTTAAAATTGACAACTGAAAACAATTATTTATTGCTTAATTCACTGCACTATATTTACAAGTTTATTGATGCATGACAATAGATAACCCCAACCCTCAGAATGCCTCTGACAGAATCGACTCAAAGCATTCTTGGAACATTCAAATATTGAACTAGTCTAATACTGTATGTGCTTCTGATTATCACCCTGATGTGTACATGTATTAGTGCATGCATATATGTATACCTACAAACCAACATCACTACTAACCTACCCATCCACCTACTTAGCTACATACATAGGTGCAAACGTAAATCGTACATAATAAAATAATGTAAACACTTGCAATTTACATAATAT